>JAODAL010025508.1:0-58504 GCA_025379985.1 Phyllomedusa bahiana | reverse complement strand
AACATAAAACGATTGCACGTTTGTCCCGTGATATAGCAGCAACCAAGCAGGCCCCCCACCTCAAAAATAGCCCCCAACTAGGTTTAGAATGCTGTGCAACCCAACAAAGGTAAACAATGTTTTTCTTCTTATTTATTAAAAAATTGAAGCAACACTTTTGATGTTTTTTATTCAAAAACGAAAAACACTTTTGAAACAATGTAAACATGAGACCAGCGAACAGCAAGCCCCCCTTCCCCAAGTCTTAAAGTATTGTAATGGGGGGGGGGAGGCCATTATTGAAGGGGGCGGGGGGGTTTTGGCCGGGGCGTTTTTTGGGCCTATTCGGCCCTGATACGCCACCAAAAGTTGAAATGTTTTTAATTTTTTCTTTGGGAAAACACTTTTTGTTTTGCCCACGGTTTAGACATTGATTGATGTTTTTGAGTTACTTTGGGGGAAAACCCAAATTTACTTTGTTAACAAGCTGTGCACTGTTTACTTACATAAAAATTTAAAGTTCAATCCCTTAATTTTTTTCCATGAGAAGAATAATACAAAAAATTAAAAATTAAATGAA
Organism: Phyllomedusa bahiana; assembly: GCA_025379985.1. Classification (NCBI taxonomy): domain Eukaryota; kingdom Metazoa; phylum Chordata; class Amphibia; order Anura; family Hylidae; genus Phyllomedusa; species Phyllomedusa bahiana. The sequence goes on along the minus strand of JAODAL010025508.1, from coordinate 57,945 downwards.
GGGTGTACTCACTTTTGTGAGATACTGTAGGTCTGAAGTCATGACAACTCTGTATGTGAGTGTGTACAGAAAGTGGATTGATACATCATATAAAGTGACCCCCTAGTAGTACGAAAAAATATCTTCTGCAAAAAATTAAAAAGTAAACCGGCGACTTCTAATGGCTTGACTTAATGTGTTATGGTTAAAGTCAGGTGCAGGATAGATAATAAAATATTATATGAACATGCTAATAATACTGGTTTCTAACAAGTAATACAAAAACAAATAGTCAGACCCATGTGGCCAAAGGATCATTTTGGGTATAAGGTTTTTTTAAAGATGCATAAGAAGTATTCACAGAAAGAGCTATACTGGAGTATCTCACTGAGAATACATGTATAACTCCGTTACAGCATGGGTTTATGAAGGATCGGTCCTGTCAAACTAATCTCATCGGCTTCTATGAGGAAGTTAGTTTCAGACTGGATCAGGGTGAGGCACTGGATGTCATATATTTAGATTTTTTAAAGCATTTGATACTGTGTCACATAAAAGATTGGTAAGTAAAATGAGAAACCTTGGACTAGGGGAAAATGTTTGTAAGTGGATAGAAAAAAAAGGTGGTGATTAATAGCTCATCCTCAGACTGGATACCTGTTATTAGTGGGGTACCACAAGGGTCAGTATTGGGCCATATTTTCTTTAATGTATTAATTAATGACCTTACAAAAGGATTACAAAGAAGAATATCGACCTTTACACATAATACTAAGATGTGTAAAGTAATCAACACAAAAAGAGGATCATTTTTTTTATTACAAAGCGATCTAGATAAGTTGGAAGCCTGGGCATAGAAGTGGCAGATGAGGTTAAACACATGCACAAGGGAAGGGAAAATCCATTTCATGATTACTTGTTAAACGGAAAAACGTTGGGTATCAGCAAGATGGAGAAGGACTTGGGAATCCGGGTGGACAGTAAACTTAATTGTAGCAGCTAGTGTCAGGCAGCAGCTACCAAGGCAAATAGGATCATGGGGCGTACGAAAAGGGACACAGAGGCACATGATGAGAACATCATTCTCCCATTATACAAGTCACAGGTCAGACCACACATAGAATATTGTGTACAGTTTTGGGCACCCGTGCACAGGAAAGACATTGTAGAGGCTGAACAGGTTCATAGACGACAATGAAAATATTAAAAGGACTGGGTGGACTGCAATACCCAGAAAGATTAGCAAGATTAGGGTTATTTAGTTTAGAGAAAAGACGGCATTGGGGTGAAATACTCAATATGTTTAACTATTTCAAAGATCAATATAGAGATCTATCCCAAGACCTATTTATACCCAAGACTGTATCTAGAACAAGGGGACATCCTCTACATCTTAAGGAAACCAAGGATTCTTTACTGTAAGAGACGTGAGACTGTGAAACTCTCTGCGTGAGGAACTTGTCATGGAGAACTCAATAAAAGAGTTCAAAAAGGGTCTGGATGCATTTCTAGAGCGTAATAATATAACAAGTTATAGTGACTAGAATTCTGGAGAGGTGTCGTTGATCCAGGGATTTATTCTCATTGCCAGGTTGGAGTCGGGAATGATTTTTTCCCCTAAAATGAGGACTATTGCCTTCTACCATGGGGGTTTTTGCCTTCCTCTGGATCAACACTTTAGCACCATAGGCCGAACTGGATGGACGTCTATCTTTTTCCAGCCTTACAAACTATGTAAGTATAACATACCAAGTGGTGGGCAGAAAGGAAAATCCCTTACTTAGCACTTCAGTCTCATCATAAAAAAGATTATAACAAGATAGATTTATGATCTATAGCTCTCCGCCATCCCTTTCATTACAACTCTAAGTTTGTTTTGCAGGAGGTAATGGAGCTGCTACCTTTACTGTCCTAAAAAAGAGGAAGAGAGACCAGAAGATGAGAAGGATACACAATTTGTTTTACTCTCCACTGACTCCCAGTCTAATTACCTCTGTTAAAGGGATTCTACAAGATAGAAAATTAACCCATACTTACCTCTCCCATCACCACCTTTCCAGTGCTGCCAGAGCTCCAGTATTCTTCCCCCAGTCCTTCACTGCTGACATCACGTTCCTGGATGCTGTAGCCAATCTGCATGTACAGCATGTGACCAGAGGGGCCAGTGATAGGGAATGAGTGAGGAGGTGGAGGGGGACACTAGGGCAGCACTGTATTGGTGGGAATGGGAGCTAAGTATGGGTTCATTTTTTAAAAAAAAAAAACAGAGTGGAAGGTGTTAGGAAGATTTTTTTCAAAGTCTTGGAAAACCTGTTTTTCTCTCTCTAACTCAGAAAATTCTGCTTCCAAAGATGAAAAGTCTATATCTAGGTCTCATTCACCATTTGTTTTAGATCCCACAAAATTATAGACCTTCTCTTCCATAATATTCTCCAAGTCCCTCACAAACAAGTTTGATGTCTTGTTTATTTTGTAGCTTGGTCTCTTTGGATGTAAATTGAGGATCTGTTCTGATTATTAGCATTAAATCAATCTGAGCCCTCAACCTTTGTGTAAGGGACTCAAGGCGGGTATTCTCTTCATCAAATAAAAGTCTAATTTATTGAGCAGAACCACTGTACACAACCTGTCAGCTGTTTGTTATATAATTATTAGGCCTCTAGGAACAATTTTCTGTTTAATGTATTTATCTAGGGACTGTATGTCTCACCAGGAAGTAGTATAATCTTTATAAATACGTAATAGGTCCTAAAGTACTGTATCTTCATTTTTCCCATTGGTTAAAATTCTTTAGGAAACAAGGTATGATATCTTTATAGTGTGGGTAAAGAGATATTATTGTTTAATTGGCGTGAGGAACCCTGCATCATTTTGCTATGTGGCACTTTGAAATCTAGTTACGCCCTTGGAAACAATAATGCACACAGGTCTGTGGGGTTGCCTTGGTCAGGGAGAATACATCTGCAATGAATGGAATTATATCTTAAAGGGGTCTTCACACCAACTAAAATTGATGTAGAAAGCTTGAAAATTAAATAATTAAAACTTTCCGCAGCACTTTACAATATAGACGGTATAATTACAAACAAAAGACATACATTACACAGTGAAAGCTACTTACAGATGAGACACAAGGTGTGAGGGCCCTGCTCGCGAGAGCTTACAATCTATGAGGGTGTCTGGGGGATACAACAGGGGAGAAGTGCTGAATTTACAATGAATGGTCCAGCCTTGTTTCTTAAATATGGGGTGGTTTACATAAAAATTGGGTGAACCTGCCACCATGACTGTACATTAATCATAATTAAAAATTCTGTAACATTTTTGTTTTAGCTGCTCTTTAGTGATCCATAATGTGTATCTCATCTCTAGAGGATCCAATCAGTGACAAGAGCTTCTCAGTCCTGGCCGCACATACCCAGACATCACCTCTCCTCTCAGGCAGCTACTGTCAGTCTATTACCTGCCTAGTAATCACACTATACTCACTAATTAGCGAGTGTTCAACTGCAGTTGCTGTCATTCTATTCCTGTCCTCTGTATTCCTTACTAATTAGTCAGCATTGATAAACCCCTTTTTTCAGTCTGTTGGCATTTTCCCATCCCTCTCTCCCTAAAAAAAAGAAACCTCAATCAGGTACGTGCATTGATAAAAAAAAAACATTTTTGGTTTTTACCAGGATTTGAACCTAGGACCTCTATGCTGAAATGCTAACCCCTCAACTACATTATACCTACACATAGTTCTTGTATTTTAGGTTACTTGACTTTCATACACAGACCTTTGTTTAACTAGAGTAAGTACACTGTGGGAAAAGGCATGATGATGTTAAGCCCGCTGGTTCAAATGCTATGCAGTTCAAACAATTTATACACACCCCTTTTTGAAGACATTGAAAGCTGAGGAGTGGACAAGCAGGACATGAAATGCCTTTGTGGTAAAACCCCTTTAAAGAATACTATTACCAGTACTGAAGGTGGTGAGTACCATTAAACTTTTTGCTATGTTTATTGTTTTTTTAATGTGTGAGCGCAAAATTAAAAGAGTTTTCTCTTTTGTTTGACATTTTAGTGGATATATTAAAAGTTATATTTTCATGGGAGATTTTTTTTAAATTATTGCCCTTTTGACTATACCCCAATGGCAGATGGCAAAATAATGATGTTATCTCGCTTGGGAACAAAGGACCCTTTGTTCCTATGGGTGACATGGGTGATAAATCACTACCAGATGAGTCTGGCAGCAGCTAATTTCCCTCTTTTCATTTAAATAAGCATGAATACTCAGCAAAGCCTACTGTAGACTGGACACCTTTTTTTTTTACTTTCATCCAATTAGCATGACTCACTTAGATATATATATTATATATATAATTATATACTATATATATTATAATAATATATATTTATAATATATATATATATATATAATATATATATATATATATATATATATATATATATATATATAATATATATATATATATATATATAGTAAGCAACTAGCAGGAAAGATAGTGGATGGAAGGTATGTCCCTAGGATTATGCTGCAAAACAGTAGGGAAGTTCCAGGGATTTCAGAGAGGCCGGTCCAGTGGGACAAGCCCGGTCTTCCACAACAGCAGAATGGCAGCAAGAGAAACTGCACTAGTGGGGCCACCAAGGAACCGGACCTTGGTGGGGAAAAGTCAGCAGTATAAATAGTAAGTAACCATAGTTTACGCATGTTTGTGTATTTTAGTATAGCTGCTGTGCAGCTTTATTGGGCTGCTTTTTCTGAACGGCTGTAGCGTGGGTGGGAGGCCGTTCACCCCTCCGGTCCGGGCTTTACCAGTATCCCTAGGCCTTTAAAGCCTGTGCAGGAAGAGACCAGGTGAGAGAGTCAACCTGGGACTGATTGGTATCAGGAGTCATTTCTCCAGACGGTGCTGAGCAGGAAGGAGCCTGCTACAGACCACTGAACTAGACCGAGGAGGTCTGCTTTCCAGAGACTTATCCTGCCACACGGTGGAGTATAACATGTGTGCCTTTTTGATACTGGAAATATCTATTATGTTTTGTGCTGCATGTTTAACGGCTGACGTAAGCCTATGACATAAGACTGCCGGTTTGTTTTGCTGTTTTGTTTTGCTTTACAAATAAAACCCTATATTTTTGGTTGTAACCATCCCGCTTGTGCCTGCCTCTGTGACCGCTAGTCTCCACATATGGTGGAGGTTGCTATGGGCACCGGTTGCTAAGGGTAACAGCAGCACACGTTTTGGACTTTATATACGTTTTTTGTGAACTGTATGTCCTGGGTGAAGGCTGCCTAACCAGTCCCCAGCAATGGAGGAACTATGCAAGCACATGGTGCAGGCCAATGCCAACCAGCAAGAAACTAACCGTCTGTTGCTGGAGCAGATCGCAGCACTCAGAGTCAATGTTTCTACGCAGAGGACGGAGGATGTTTCAGGGGACGGGCACAGTAAAAAGGCAGTGCAGCGCGCCCTGCAGAAGATGACCCCTGATGATGACGTAGAGGCGTATCTGGCAGTGTTTGAGAGGCTGGCAGAAAGAGAGAAACTCCCGGGTGCCGTGTGGACGGAAGTTCTGGCGCCATATTTGATTGGAGAGCCGCAGAAGGCCTACTTTGACCTCACTACAGAGCAAGTCAAGGACTATGACCTCCTTAAGGCAGAGATTATGGCCAGGCTGGGAGTCACCCTAGCGGTGCGGGCTCGCAGAGTCCATGATTGGCGGTTTGAGAAGCATAAGCCGCCCCGCTCCCAGCTGTTTGACCTTCTACACCTTGTGCGCAAGTGGCTGCAACCTGAGGTGCTGAGTCCATCTGCCATCATAGACCGGATCGTCATGGACCGCTACGCAAGTGGACTACCACGAGAGCTGCATCGTTGGGTTGCCCAGGGAGACCCCAAGACGCTGGACCAGCTGATTGCCCTCGTGGAGCGGTACACCACTGCAGAGTCCTATCTGGGGCCAAGCGTCAAAGCTTTCTCCGCCGACGACCAGGGGAACCGTGACCGGAGACAGAGTCGGGGTGGTCCACCCAGAAGAGAGAGGTTGGTGGGCCCAGAGAAGGTACTTTCACCCCTTAAAAACCCCCTGGGTGGCCGAGCAGAAGTGCGCTGTTGGAAGTGCCAACAATTGGGGCATATTGCAGCACACTGTCCCCAGCAGGAGGAGCCTATGGAGTGTGGTGCCACCCGTCGCCTCTCCATGTTTGCTCACCCTGCCTGTAGTGCTTTGCCCCTGCCAGACCCAGGCCCTCAGGAATGCCGTGTCCAGGTGAATGGGGTCAGTGTGGTGGCCCTGTTGGACTCTGGCAGCCTGGTTACCCTCTTGCGAGCTGCCATTCCGCATGACCTGGTTATCCCGGAAAAACGGGTGGGGGTGGTCTGCATTCATGGGGACACGAAACACTACCCACTGGCGACAGTGACTATTGAGACTGTTTGCGGGACTCTGAGCCATGAGGTGGGCATCATAACTGACTTACTACATCCCCTAATCCTGGGAAGGGACTTCCCCCTGTTCTGGGAACTGTGGTCACAACCCCAAGGGGACGCTGTGAGGGCCGTGAGTCCCCAACCCCTCAGTCCTTTTCCCCTAGCGGAGGATGTACAATATGATGTGGTAGGGGTGACCACTGATATTACTCATAACTTCCCGTTAGCAGTATTGGCAGGAGGCGAGGAAGAGTTGTCCGCCTCTGAGCAAAATATACCGGACCTGGAGGTGTCACGTGAGAACTTTGGCACGGCTCAGTTGCGAGACCTCACCCTAAAGAATGCATGGGACCAGGTAACGGTACTAAATGAGGTGCCGCAAGAGCCAGACGCCGAGAAAAGATTTCCGCATTTTGCTGTACAGAATGATTTGCTGTATCGGGTTGTAGAGATACGAGGGGAAATTGTGGAACAACTGTTGGTGCCTGTACCTTATAGGAGGATGGTACTGGATATGGCTCACAGTCATGTGCTAGGGGGGGCACTTGGGAGCGGAGAAAACACAAGAGTGGGTATTTAAACGGTTTTACTGGCCCGGGTGTCATCAAGAGATTACCAATTTCTGTAAGTCCTGCCCCACGTGCCAGCTAACCGCTCCTATGTCCCATTTCAGGAGCCCGTTAGTACCCCTCCCCATTATCGAGGTGCCATTCGAACGAATCGCTATGGATCTCGTAGGGCCATTAGTCAAGTCTGCTCGGGGCCACCAGTACATTCTAGTCATACTAGATTATGCTACCAGGTATCCAGAGGCCATTCCCCTAAGAAACATGTCCTCGAAGGGTATTGCCCGAGAGTTGATGCAGGTCTTCTCTAGAACGGGTTTGCCAAAGGAAATCCTAACAGACCAGGGGACACCCTTCATGTCTAGGGTAATGAAGGACCTGTGTAGACTACTGCACATTAAGCAACTGAGGACCTCGGTCTATTATCCTCAAACTGACGGGTTAGACGAAAGATTTAATAAAACCCTGAAGGGGATACTGAGAAAGGTGGTAGAAAAGGATGGGAGGGACTGGGATTGTTTGCTGCCATACCTTCTATTCTCCATCAGAGAGGTTCCTCAATCCTCCACGGGGTTCTCCCCGTTTGAATTGTTGTATGGGAGACACCCTAGGGGTATGCTGGACATCGCCAAAGAGACATGGGAGAGTGAGGCTACCCCCTATAAAAGTGTTGTAGAACACGTCGCCCAGATGCAGGATCGCATCAGCTGAGTAATGCCCATTGTGAAGGAGCACCTGCGGAGGTCACAGGAGTCACAGAGTCGGGTATACAATAGGGCCGCTAGGGTTAGGCAGTTTAACCCTGGGGACCGCGTATTGGTCCTGGTTCCCACGGTCGAGAGTAAGTTCCTGGCTAAATGGCAGGGACCTTATGAAGTGGTAGAGAGAGTTGGAGAGGTAAATTATAAAATAAATCAACCAAGGAAAAGAAAACCTTTTCAACTATACCACATAAATTTAATCAAGCCGTGGCAGGAAAGAGAGGCCCTAGTAGTGTCCCTGACAGCCCAAGTGGAAGCACCCTCGGATATCAGGGAGGTTGCCATAGGGGACGCCCTGTCAAAACATCAAAGACAGGAGGCCTGGGAGTTGTTACAGCGTAACAGGGACATCTTCACTGACCTTCCAGGCACTACAGATGTGGTACAGCATGAGATATGTACAGACCCTGGGGTAAAAGTTCATGTCAAACCCTACCGAATCCCAGAAGCTCGGAGACAGGCAGTCTCTGAGGAAGTAAGGCGCATGTTGGCCCTGGGCGTCATTGAAGAGTCCAAAAGCGGGTGGTCTAGCCCCATTGTGTTGGTGCCTAAGCCAAATGGGACTTGGCGGTTCTGCAACGATTTCCGCCGACTCAATGAGGTATCTAAGTGGGATTCCTATCCGATGCCCCGATGAACTGATTGAAAGACTGGGGTCAGCCAGGTACATAACAACCCTGGACCTTACTAAAGGTTACTGGCAGATTCCCATGTCAGAAGAGGCCAAAGAGAAAACTGCCTTCTCCACTCCGGAGGGGCTATTCCACTACACCAGGATGCCTTTCGGGTTACAGGGGGTCCCAGCTACATTTCAGAGGGCCATGTATAAAATTCTAAAACCCCATACCAGGTACGCATCTATCTATCTAGATGATATTGTTATTTTCAGTACTGACTGGGAGTCCCATCTCAGCAAAGTACAGGCAGTACTCAGCTCACTAAGGGAGGCAGTGTTTACAGCTAACCCTGAAAAATGCGCCATTGGGCTGGAGGAAGCCCGACACCTGGGGTATATTGAGGGTAGGCGCACAATAAGCCCCCACATCACCAAAGTAGAGGCAATTCAGCGGTGGCCACAACCCCTGACAAAAAAGCACGTGAGGGCGTTCCTGGGGATTGTCGGCTACTACCGCAGGTTCGTGCCGAACTTCGCTTCAGTTGCAGCCCCGCTGACTGACCTAACAAAAGGGAGGAAGGCAGTGATGGTGAAATGGTCTGAGGAGGCAGAAAAATCATTTCAGGCCCTGAAAAAGCCCTCTGTAGCCAGCCGGTGTTGGTAGCCCCGGACTTCAGTAAAGAGTTTGTTATCCAGACAGACGCCTCAGAGGTGGGATTGGGCACAGTCATGTCACAGGAGCTGAATGGGGAGGAGCAAGTGTTACAAGATGGTTCCTGGCACTGCAGGATTTTAAATTTGTGGTAGAACACAGGGCTGGGAAACAACATATAAATGCTGACGCCTTGTCAAGGCTCCACTGTCTGGTCAGTTCAAGTGCCCAGTCCCCTGGCCTTGGGCAGAGGGAGGGGATGTGTAAGCAACTAGCAGGAAAGACAGTGGATGGAAGGTATGTCCCTAGGATTATGCTGCAAACAGTAGGGAAGTTCAAGGGATTTCAGAGAGGCCAGTCCAGTGGGACAGCCCGGTCTTTCCACAACAGCAGAATGGCAGCAAGAGAACTGCACTAGTGGGGCCATCAAGGAACCGGACCTTGGTGGGGAAAAGTCAGCAGTATAGATAAGTAACCATAGGTTACTTATGTTTGTGTAGTTTAGTATAGCTGCTGTGCAGCTTTATTGGGCTGCTTTTTCTGAACGGCTGTAGAGTGGGTGGGAGGCCGTTCACCCCTCCGGTCCGGGCTTTACCAGTATCCCTAGGCCTTTAAAGCCTGTGCAGGAAGAGACCAGGTGAGAGAGTCAACCTGGGACTGATTGGTATCAGGAGTCATTTCTCCAGACGCTGCTGAGCAAGAAGGAGCCTCCTACAGACCACTGAACTAGACTGAGGAGGTCTGCTTTCCCGAGACTTCACCTGCCACACCGTGGAGTATAACCTGTGTGCCTTTTTGATACTGGAAATATCTATTATGTTTTGTGCTGCATGTTTAACGGCTGACGTAAGCCTATGACATAAGACTGCCTGTTTGTTTTGCTGTTTTGTTTTGCTTCACAAATAAAACCCTATATTTTTTAATGCAACCATCCCGCTTGTGCCTGCCTCTGTGACCGCTAGTCCCCACAATATATATATATATATATATATATACACACACACACACCCTCAATTCCAAAAAAGTTGGGACACTAAACAAATTGTGAATAAAATCTGAATGCAATGATGTGGAGGTGCCAACATCTAATATTATATTCAGAATAGAACACAAATCACAGATCAAAAGTTGAAACTGAGAGAATGTATCATTTTAAGTGAAAAATATGTTGTTTCTAAATTTCATGGCATCAACAAATCCCAAAAAAGTTGGAACCATGCCGTTTTTACCACTGTGTGGCATCCCCCCTTCTTCTTACAACAGTCAACAGACTGTTTATGTTTTTTCTTCTCTCTATCAGTATCCATTCACGTGTGAATCTCTACCTTTTGTGAGAATTAAATTATGACTAGTGAAAACCCGGTCTGGAATAACCACACTTTGAACATAGTGATCAGAGGACATCATGAAAGATTTATAACCGCTGCGACCTTCTTATACATATTCTGTGTCCAATGATGGTGTTGTTATTTTGATATGTTGTATCTATACTTGTCTGGTAGTTTCATTGGTGGTTAGTGTTTGAGATCTACATAGTATAATCACAGCGTGGAGCTGTGCGCGTGCGCAGTGTGGGGAGCTTTGGCGTCTTCCCTGCTTCGGCGTCCTCTAACGCGTGGTGCGCATGTGCGGAAGTGTAATGCTTCTGCGCATGCGCGTCTCTGCGGGACCGCCGGAAGTGGGGCAGTGACGCGGCTCCCTTCGAACACGGCGCGCGCGCCGTGAATTAGCTCCGGCTGAGTCAGGTATGGGTTTTCCTATTTAATGAGCATCACACGTTGGTTTTGCATACCCCCTGAGGACGCAACACCTGTGCGAAATGCGCGTTGGGGTCATGAGCACTACCCATTACACTCTTGGTAAATATGTTGGATTCTAGTTTATGTGATTAATTATGTGACGCCTGCCTAACATACCTATACTGAGCCATATATACTGTTAATACCTGAGCAGTGATTGCTTGTATTTGAACATTTTACAGGGATTTAGTTCTTTAACTAACCTGTTAGTGTCCGCTGATCCGCTATTGGGCTATGTTATAATGTGGGGATATATGCAGATGTGTTACATATATGTTTGTAAACTACTACTTATACTTTCTTAAACTAGAGACATAATCACGTATTATACTCTTCGGGATTGTGTGCTCGTTTGTATTTTGTGGCTATTCTTCTTTCTACACCAAAATAATTCTTTATATATTTTAATAATTGTAAATTAAATAAAGCTATTGATATTTTACCCTATACTCTCTTGAGGTGCTGTTTTTGTTTGAATATAGATGGTTTTGAGAGGGGTCTGTTACTATAGGGGGCTTTATACTATTATATGCCCAGCCTAGAGATGAGGTTTTCTGGATATATTTTTGCTTGGATTATAATATTTATCTGTGTTTTGTTCACAGTATCCAGACTCTATTTTGATATGGATTTCAGGTCACGTGACTCTACATGGACCGTAAAACTAAATGAGGTGTTTAAAGAGAATTCCAATTTGGATTTGGTTTTAAATGAAGAGAATATGGAACTTAAGGAGCTTAAGATTAAATGGAGGGGAATGGTCCATAAACGGCTTAAGGTGTGGTGGACCAAAGCCTTTCTGGAAAAATATCTATCCAAAGGCCTGATACCGAAGGGCCTAAGAGTGAAAGTGGTACCATCTTTCTTTACAGAAGATGACACCTTCAAGGGTAGATGGGAGGAACTTGCAAACAAATGTTCGAATGGCTTTATAGAATTATTGATACAGTTTAATGCTACAACTTTAAACATTGTGGAACAGGAACTAACTGAGGTTCAAATGAAGCTCAGAGATTTACTATCTGATGATGACCTTGAGATCTTTAAGTTGGAACTTGATAAGGATATGGTGAGATGGGAAAAAGAGATCTGTGAAATCAAGTCCAAAAAATTACAGAGAGATATTAATGATCTTCAAGAGGGAAGAATCTATAAATGGCAAAATAGTAGGAATGGATCACGATCTAGATCTAGATCTGGTTCTATGTCCTCAGTGCAATCGTCAGAGAGTTTCCTCCGGTTCAAACAAAAGAATGAACAAAGTAATATCACCCGTGGTCGGAATGGTGGAAAACAGAGGAACGGTAAAAACAACTCAGGTAGAGGCAGAGTCCCTCCTCCTCAAGATGATGGTGTATCGACAAGAAACAAAATGAAGGTAATCAACCTATCCTCACATATGCTATCTCAGGCACAAGAGGAGGTGTTGAGCCTGGGTTTGACTTTCTCACCCACTAATTCATTCTGTTTCTTTACAGCCTTGAAGGACCTACACCTCTTTGCGAGGAAATTAATCCTTAAGAAATTACACGCCAACAAAGAGGCTAATGATTTACCTACTACTGAGGAGGAGAGGAGAGCTATCTCTATCTTAGAGGATTTGCTGGCGGAGCAATATGAGTCTTCACCAAGTAAGTTCCCTTCCCATTTGTGTGCCAGGTCTTCTAGGTTCCCCCCTCTGTCGTTATGTCCACAGGTGGTGATTTTTGTTAGACTTGTGGTGTCATTTATGATTAATCTATCCACATGTCGAGGTTTGGATAATTTATCCGTTGATCAAAGGAAGGCACTAAAGGAATTACAACTAATGGAGGACGTAGTTTTTAAACCGGCAGATAAGGGGGGGAACATAGTGATCTGGCCTATGGTAAAATATGAGAGGGAGGCCTTCCGCCAATTAAGGGACAAGCAGACTTATAAGAAGATCTCATATAACCCTATTCAAGGCTTCTTGAGTGAACTTGAAAAACTCTTGGATGATGCATTTCATCGGGGAGTTATCACCAAAAAGGTATATGACTACCTATTGATGAAATTCCCTAAGATACCTACCTTATACCTGCTCCCGAAGGTCCACAAGTACCCTATTAATCCGCCAGGACGCCCAATTGTGTCGGGAATTGACAGCTTATCAGATCCAATATGTAAATTTTTGGACTACTACTTAAAACCTTTAGTGGAACTACTGCCATCATATGTCCGTGACACAACGGACGTCCTTAAGCGGATTGGGGACATTAATGTGGAATCGGGAGTATTACTAGTAACAGCAGACGTGGAATCTTTGTATACATGTATACGACATGATGAGGGCCTTATGGCTGTGGAATTTTTTCTGCATCTCAGTGGCCTGAATTGTGATCTCTGTCATCTTATCTTGGATTTATTAAGGTTTATCTTGACTCACAATGTTTTTGTGGTTAAAGATAGCTTCTATTTACAATGCCAAGGGACGGCTATGGGAGCAGCTTGCGCCCCTGCCTACGCCAATCTGTTCCTGGGTTATTGGGAGCGAGGAATCTTTCATGATGATACGACTGTTGGGGTTGATCGAGTCCAGTGTTGGCTGAGGTACATCGACGATGTGCTTTTTTTATGGCACGGGTCGATGTCCCAGCTAGCGGAATTCATGGACTCCCTCAACAACAACCCATACAATATTAAACTGACATTTCAAGCTGATCCAAGAAAGATCGAATTCTTGGATATCTCCATTGAAATAGATGAGCATAATGTGATACAGACAGATATATTTCGTAAACCAACGTCAGTTAATTCACTTTTATACGCATCCTCGTTCCATAACCCAGCTACGATTAAGGCCATTCCTGTAGGACAGTTTCTACGGGCACGGGGTATTTGCTCTACGGAAACTAAATTTGAGATTCAGGCCAAGGATCTGCAGGAACGTTTCCGGGAACGTGGGTACAGTAGGAGAAGTATGAAAAAAGCGCATCACAGAGCTAGGAGGACCCCTAGGGATCTACTATTACAGCCCAAATTGAAAGGAAGAGATAATCGAGTACGTTTCATTACTACATATAACAGACAGTGGTCCAACCTGCGTGGTATCTGGCTGGGGAAATCTCAGATTATCCCATGATGACACCAAGAAGGTCACCAAATTTAAGAGATTGTCTAGTGAAAAGCCACTATGTACCGTATAGCCGTAGTCCATTTAGTACCCGTGGACCGAAATGTGGATTTTTTCCATGTGGCAATTGCATACCGTGTAAGAATATGACACGCTCTGTTGTGTTTAAAATTTCGGATGGAACAAGGGAGTTCCGGATCCGCCATTAAATCACATGTAATACCAAGAATGTAGTTTATATGGCCCAATGTCCATGTTCCAAACTGTACATTGGCATTACCACTCGAGAACTTAAGGTCCGGATACGTGAGCATGCCCGGGACATTAGATTGGCTAAGGATTGTGACGATATCTCCCAATTGAAAACTCTCCCCAGACATTTCTTGAAGTACCATGCGGCTGATGCCAGAATGTTAAAGGTTTTTGGCATAGATGTGATCCACCTAGGCATTAGGGGTGGCAATTATATGCAAGTATTAGAACAAAGGGAGACAAAATGGATCACCCTTCTTGGCACAATGGCGCCGGTTGGACTAAAGGAAAAACTAAATTTCGCTCCATTTTTATGATTCCACGATTTTTTCATGAGTGGTCTCTTATGACTCCTTCATCCATAGGAATGTTTTAAGCTTATATTTTGTAATATGTTTTGTTTCACTGTACTATTTTTAATTAATTTGCTTTTATGTTTTTTCTTCTCTCTATCAGTATCCATTCACGTGTGAATTTGTACCTTTTGTGAGAATTAAATTATGGCTAGTGAAAACCCGGTCTGGAATAACCACACTTTGAACATAGTGATCAGAGGACAACATGAAAGATTTATAACCGCTGCGACCTTCTTATACATATCCTGTGTCCAATGATGGTGTTGTTATTTTGATATGTTGTATCTATACTTGTCTGGTTATTTCATTGGTGGTTAGTGTTTGAGATCTACATAGTATAATCACAGCGTGGAGCTGTGCGCGTGCGCAGTGTGGGGAGCCTTGGCGTCCTCCCTGCTTTGGCGTCCTTTAACGCGTGGTGTGCATGTACGGAAGTGTTATGCTTCTGCGCATGCGCGTCTCTGCGGGACCGCCGGAAGTGGGGCAGTGACGCGGCTCCCTTCGAACACGGCGCGCGCGCCGTGAATTAGCTCCAGCTGAGTCAGGTATGGGTTTTCCTATTTAATGAGCATCACACGTTGGTTTTGCATACCCCCTGAGGAAGCAATACCTGTGCGAAACGCGCGTTGGGGTAACGAGCACTACCCATTACACTCTCGGTAAATATGTTGGATTCTAGTTTATGTGATTAATTATGTGACGCCTGTCTAACATACCTATACTGAGCCATATATACTGTTAATACCGGAGCAGTGATTGCTTGTATTTGAACATTTTACAGGGATCTAGTTACTTAACTAACCTGTTAGTGTCCGCTGATCCACTATTTGGCTATGTTATAGTGTGGGGATATATGCAGATGCGTTACATATATGTTTGTGAACTACTACTTATACTTACTAGAGACATAATCACGTATTATACTCTTTGGGATTGTGTGCTCGTTTGTATTTTGTGGCTATTCTTCTTTCTACACCAAAATAATTCTTTATATATTTTAATAATTGTAAATTAAATAAAGCGATTGATATTTTACCCTATACTCTCTTGAGGTGCTGTTTTTGTTTGAATATAAACAGTCAACAGACGTCTGGGGACAGAGGAGACCAGTTTCTCAAGTTTAGAAATAGGAATGCTCTCCCATTCATGTCTAATACAGGCCTCTAACTGTTCGATCGTCTTGGGCCTTCTTTGTCGCATCTTCCTCTTTATGATGCGCCAAATGTTCTCTATAGGTGAAAGATCTGGACAGCAGGCTGGCCATTTCAGTACCCGGATCCGTCTCCTACGTAGAAATGATGTTGTGATTGCTGCAGAATGTGGTCTAGCATAATCTTGTTGAAAAATGCAGGGTCTTCCCTGAAAGAGATGACGTCTAGATGCATTAATGGTGCCTTTCCAGACATGCAAGCTGCCCATGCCACACTCATGCAACCCCATACCATCAGTGATGCAGGGTTCTTAACGGAGCGTTGATTACAACTTGAGTTGTCCTTGTCCTCTCTGGTCCTGATGACATGGCGTCCTCCTGTTCCATAAAGAACTTCAAATCGTGACTCATCTGACCACAGAACAGTTTTCCATTTTGCCACACTCCATTTTAAATGACCCCTGGCCCAGTGCAAACGGCTGAGCTTGTGGAGCTTGCTTAGAAATGGCTTCCTCTTTGCACTGTAGAGTTTCAGCTGGCAACGGCGGATGGCACGGTGGATTGTGTTCACTGACAATGCTTTCTGGAAGTATTCCTCAGCCCATTCTGAGATTTCCTTGACAGTGGCATTCCTGTTTGAGGTGCAGTGATGTTTAAGGGCCCGGAGATCACGAGCATCCAGTAGAGTTTTATGGCCTTGACCCTTACGCACAGCGATTGTTCCAGATTCTCTGAATCCTTTGATGATGTTATGTATGGTTTATGGTGATAAATTTAAATTCTTTGCTATTTTACGCTGGGTAACACCAACCTGGTATTGCTGCACAATCTTTCTGCGCAACAATGGTGGAATAGGTGATCCTCTTACCATCTTGGCTTCAGAGAGACACTGACACTCTGAGTAGCTCTTTTTATACCCAATCATTTTTTGTCAATTCACCTAATTGGTGTTGATTTGTCTTCCAGCTGTTATTTATATGCTCAATGTCTTTTTTTCCAGCCACTTATTGCTACTTGTCCCAACTTTTTGGGCATTTGTAGACACTGTGAAATTTTGAATCAACATATTTTTCCTTTCAAATGTTATATTTACTCAGATTAAACTTTTTTGATCTGTCATCTATGTTCTATTCTGAATAAAATATTAGATGTTGGCACCTCTACATCATTGCATTCAGTTTTTATTCACAATTTTAGTGTCCCAACTTTTTGGGATTTGAGGTTGTATATATATTGTAACGCTTCACATGCTTTCGGACGCCATCTTGGACCGTCCTAGGGTTCCTTAGCTCCGGGATCGCCGCTTGGGTAAACGGAATTTGCAGGCTGACACAGGGTTCTCTTCAAGTCTGGTCTCCACCAGCTTTATTTTACAACACAGGAAAACGAATACAGTATACCAAAAATAAACCCTAGGCCGTCTAGTCACTAACTACACATACAATAGAGAACCTCTCTAATCTCTGACATGGACCTAACGTCCAGCACAGTACGTTTATCATATACTTTAGACTTTCCTCAAGCCAGGGGGATAAGAGCCCTCTCCTCAGCTCCTCTGCTGCTCTACTCTGGTAGCAAGCCACATCCCCTAATCACCTGGAGTATGAGATCTTTAATAGATCTCCAGAGACTTACCCAATACCTGGGCTGGACCATAGGGACCTGGAACGTGGGAACAACCACCCACCCATCTGCAGTTGTTCCAGGAAGGCCAGCCCTTAGTGGCTGAACATTAGCCATGCTAGGTATAAGGGTCAGCAACCTAATGCTGCTGACCGACAATACCTGGCTTCCCCCACCGAGACCAGGCTCTCGGTGGCACGTACGCCACCTAGTGGCAGAACCATGCGACCACCTAAGGTCGCTCCGTGACATCACCCTGCATAACCCTTCCTCCGGGGTCTAAGCTCCTACGTTGGGGCAACAGCTTCCCTATATCCTCAGGGGCAGAGACAACATTTTTCACGTACAACTCAGCTGTGGGCTCATAGCACGCATTCATCCTACAATCGGCGACTGACCGGTCATAGCCACTTTCTATAGATGGTACCACGCATATGTGCTCTGCCACCTTAAAGTCCTCCCCTTCAGTCCGCATGCTGACATTCATAGGGCTACTATTGACAACCCCAATATCAGTGCTTTCATACCTAATAACCTTCTTCCTCACACAAACGGCCTTAGTATTGCGCCCACTGGGCAATGTCTTCCCTATTTTGGGTCTCACAAAAGACCCCTGTTTGGACCCAGCAACCACACTATCTTCATCAGAAGCTGTAATGACAGCAGATTTCTCAGAGTTGCTATCCACTATGGCCACTTGGGGCGCACCTGAGCCCAAACCTGCTACCACTTTGTCTGCAGGACTATGAAGAACCCAAAACCTCTCTTCAACACAAGTCTGCGGTTCCTCACTGACCATCCCATGCTCCTTAGGGTCAGCTACATTCCCTAATTTCTTGGGACCCTGGAGATCCGCAGTAACCCAAAAGCCTCCCAAGTGAAGAAATAGAAGGAACAGACTCAAAATAATTATCCCAAAAGAAAAATTCCTTTAAAATATAACTTTTAATCAAACTATTTAAGAAACAATGTCAAAAACCTCAGTGAGAACACCCAATACGGGTGTAAAATATTTATGGGACAGCTAGCCAAACAGATGGTGGAAGGAGCTAACCCTATTGCGTCCCTCTCACGATACCTCTACAATGCCTAATACAGAGAAACCGCCCCGACAAGGGCGACCCTGTGATGTTAGACTCTAAAGGTCCCTATCAAAATACCCTAAATCTCTAAATAAATAGAGGACTAGCAACCATACCTCAAAAATAGAACGGGTATAGAATGTGACCAGATAGGTATACATGCAGGTAAACAATTACACAGCCTATAAATAGTGTAGCAATTAAATCTACACACTATTTGTGGAAAAAATAGCTGGTAATAGCCACAACATAAGGGATATAAGTACTATAGCAAATGTGTAAGCACAATAATCCCTAAAAAGAACAACAAATGAATCCCCAGACGCAGCGTTTCGTCCCAATCTCAGGGGCTTATCAGTGGGGTTAAAGAAACAAAGGTAGCCAAACCGCTAATTACCATGCTCCAGATACCCAGCATAGACCAAACTACATACAGAGTACCTGAAGAGCAGATCAAACTTTTCATATTAGGCTGGTGTGCCTGCTAATAAAGGACAACAGAAAAAATTGGTATATTCATCTCAAACCAAACTCTTCCATAGAGAGCAAACTAGTTAAAGACCAAGCTACATATAAAGCAACGTACCTGATCAGGATATGAAAGCTAGTGTGCTCCCCGGTGGACACTCCTGCAGTGTGGAGTGATCACTGTCCCACAGAGATAAGAGACCCTCCCCACCTGTTTATAGAGTGGGATATTCCAAATGAGGGCTAAGTTACCGCCCACTTACGCTATTCCACTGACCTCTATCGTCCCCCTCAGTTCCAGATTCAAACATACCGCCAATCCACTTGTCCGCAAGCCAGACACTGCTCGGCGTCAGGAAAAGTCCACCGCGCATGCGCGGAAATTCAGAGATGGCCGCTAGTATCAGCGGACACATCAGGGCATGCGCGGACATTTAAAGATGGCGCCGAAAACTGCTGGCAAGCGACACAGATGATCACGGCAGACAAACCATCGCCAATGGTCTATTGCGCGTGCGCGGGTATTTAGAGATGACCGCAGAAGTTGACGGACATATCGCGCATGCGCAGGCACCCAAAACGGGCGCTCAGGGCCGCCTGAGGTATCGGATAGGCGCGGATGCCAGTCGTCTGTGAAGTAAACAAAAAGGAGTACATCGGCGCCCGCGCGGTGTCGCCACGCGCCGGTCTCCATACAGCCATAGATCCCGGCCTTCCCCATCAGCATAGGGGCCAGTGTATGCCCACAATACATGCCCATAATTCCTTCTTACACTAGAAGGAATAAGCTAATAGGGGAGGGGTACAATCCACCCCATATGCATTAATACTGTAGTTTATAAATAGCGACCCAACCTGGCGGTGACCAGACAAATGGTATGTTTCCATATTCATATAAATGCCTTAACTCCACTTTAATTAAAGAGAATCCAGATAAACTATGGGGAACATAAGATTTAAAGGGACAGGGACTATAAATAGTAGATTTAGAAGAGTAGTGGTGTAAAAGGTAAATACCAAGGGAGAAAACTATATATGTTTAATGACAGAGAGGTATAGTTACCAACAAGAAAAAAATGCTTTGGAACTAGAAGGCAAATGGTCCACAGACTATAATTTAAGTATGGGTCATTAGATGAAACAAGCAAACGAGAGTGATTCGTTAAGCCCACGTGGATATACACACTCCAGTCTGTAGATCCATTGGGTCTCTCTTTGAAGAATAAATCTGTCCCCCGTCTCCTCCCCTAACGGGGGGTTTGACAGTATCGATTCCTTTCAAAAAGCTATTAGGGAGGATAGGGTGAACCTTTGGTTCCCAAAAATAAGAACGAACCCTTGAGTACCAAAAGGAATGATCTTCGCATTATTGGGGAATTTAGCTCTAATGCCCATCAGATTAGAGACATCATAACCAGATATTGGAATGTCCTCCTACAAGATGAAGATCTAAGAGCTATTCTACCAGCCTCCCCCTAATATCACCTACAGAAAAGGCTGCAGTATGGGGGATCGTCTGGTGAAGAGCCACTTTTGTGCACCCCCCCCAAAGGGAAACTTGGCTCAGTAGACAGCCTAATGGCTGCTTTAAATGTGGTAAATGTAAATTTTGCTCCTTTGTTGTAAACTGCAAACAATTCACTAGTGGTAAGGATGACCGGATTTATAACATCAGGGGATTTATTAACTGTGTTTCTGTCTGGGTCATCTACTTAGCCACCTGCCCATGTGGACTGAATTATGTGGGCAAGACCAAACGAGAATTCAGACACAGGATAGGGGAACACGTAGGTGATGTTAAGAGACAGATGGATACACCAATTGCTAGACACATCTGGGATAAGCATGGAGGGAAGGTGGAATCTGTTAAGTTTAGAGGAATCGATATTGTCAAACCCCCTGTTAGGGGAGGAGACTGGACAGATTTATTCTTCAAAGAGAGACCCAATGGATCTACAGACTGGATTGAGTATATCCATGTGGGCTTAACGAATCACTCTCGTTTGCTTGTTTCATCTAATGACCCATACTTAAATTATAGTCTGTGGACCATTTGCCTTCTGGTTCCAGAGCATTTTTCTCTTGTTGGTAACTATACCTCTCTGTCATCAAACATATATAGTTTTCTCCCTTGGTATTTACCTTTTACGCCACTACTCTTACTAAATCTACTATTTATAGTCCTGTCCCTTTAAATCTTATGTTCCCCATAGTTTATCTGGATTCTCTCTAGTTAAAGTGGAGTTAAGGCATTCATATGAATATGGAAACATACCATTTGTCCAGCACCGCCAGGGTGGGTCGCTATTTATAAACAATTAATGCACATGGGGTGGATTGTACCCCTCACCTATTAGCTTATCCCTTCTAGTGTAAGAAGGAATTATGGGCATGTATTGTGGGCATACACTGGCCCCTATGCTGATGGTGAAGGCCTGGATCTATGGCTGTATGGAGACTCGGCGCCGATGTACTCCTTTTGTTTACTTCACAGACGACTGGCATCCGCGCCTATCCGATACCTCAGGCGGCCCTGAGCGCCCTTTTTGGGTGCCTGTGCATGCGTGATATGTCCGTCAACTTCTGCGGTCATCTCTAAATACCCGCGCACGCGCAATAGACCATTGGCGATGGTTTGTCTGCCGTGATCATCTGTGTCATTTGCCAGCAGTTTCCGGCGCCATCTTTAAATGTCCGCGCATGCGCTGATGTGTCCGCTGACACTAGCGGCCATCTCTGAATTTCCGCGCATGCGCGGTGGACTTTTCCGGACGCCGAGCAGTGTCTGGCTTGCGGACAAGTGGATTGGCGGTTTGTTTGAATCTGGAACTGAGGGGGACGATAGAGGTCAGTGGAATAGCGTAATTGGGCGGTAACTTAGCCCTCATTTGGAATATCCCACCCTATAAACAGGTGGGGAGGGTCTCTTATCTCTGTGGGACAGTGATCACTCCACACTGCAGGAGTGTCCACCGGGGAGCACACTAGCTTTCATATCCTGATCAGGTACGTTGCTTTATATGTAGCTTGGTCTTTAACTAGTTTGCTCTCTATGGAAGAGTTTGGTTTGAGATGAATATACCAATTTTTTCTGTTGTCCTTTATTTGCAGGCACACCAGCCTAATATGAAAAGTTTGATCTGCTCTTCAGGTACTCTGTATTTAGTTTAGTCTATGCTGGGTATCTGGAGCATGGTAATTAGCGGTTTGGCTACCTTTGTTTCTTTAACCCCATTGATAAGCCCCTGAGATTGGGACGAAACGCTGCGTCTGGGGATTCATTTGTTGTTCTTTTTAGGGATTATTGTGCTTACACATTTGCTATAGTACTTATATCCCTTATGTTGTGGCTATTACCAGCTACTTTTTCCACAAATAGTGTGTAGATTTAATTGCTACACTATTTATAGGCTGTGTAATTGTTTACCTGCATGTATACCTATCTTTTCACTTTCTATACCCGTTCTATATTTGAGGTATGGTTGCTAGTCCTCCATTTATTTAGAGATTTAGGGTATTTTGATAGGGACCTTTAGAGCCTAACATTACAGGGTCGCCCTTGTCGGGGCGGTTTCTCTGTATTAGGCATTGTAGAGGTATCGTGAGAGGGACGCAATAGGGTTAGCTCCTATCTGTTTGGCTAGCTGTCCCATAACTATTTTACACCCATATTGGGTGTTCTCACTGAGGTTTTTGACCCTGGAGATCCGCCTCTAGGTTACTAGCTGACATCTGGCCTTTCTTAGTGACCACCTTAGTAGTGATAACTTCCTTTGGACTAGGATCCACTGTGGCCCCCATAATATGCATGCTAGTAAGTGCAGGGTTCCCACTGCCACCATTACCTGGCATTTCACTAGTGCCAGAGGACACATTCCCCTGTTCACACCTCCGTTTACCAGCTCTGTCTAGCAGCGGATCCTCTGAAGCAACGTGTGGAGATGTTTCTTTCACATTTCCTGTAAGAATCGCTAGGGGAGAACTCTCAGTATACATGCTAGTTATATTTTGGGCACCGCTGAGAAACTCGGCAGATAGGAAACACTTGCTGTTTACCTCAGCTCTGTTACTGGGGATTTCCTTACCATCTGAGGGTTCCAACATACTGACCTGCCCCTCACTAACGCCTGAGCAACCCCTCTTTGCGGGCTGTAGCAGCTCACTTTTTGCATCACTACCATTGCTAAAGTCCTTGTGACTACTGCAGTAAGAGCTACTGAAAATACAGCAATCCTTGGAGCACATGAACTCAGCTGCACTACAGATCCCAGCATGACCATTCTCTTCATTCCCTGCAGTGTCACAATCTGGATTTCTATCACAGATCCACTTCTCTGTAATACACTGATCAGGGCTGCACACAAAATCTGCCTTGGCAAACGTTTTCATTGCACAAGTTTTTTCATCACTCTCATCTGCATAATCAGCATTATCATAACACTGAAGCACTGACACATTGCTGCGTCCATTTCCACATTGAAATAGAGACTCTTCACAGAGTGGTTTTTCCCCATTGTCAATAACCAATAAATTCACACTCTTAGGGCGACATGTATGATCGGGCTTTTCACCTGTTTTTTGTGTAACCTGCGCCTCCCGGCCCGAATCCCGCTGTCGGAGGCAGGGATGCGGTGTTAGGCGCAGCGTTCGCCACTTTCAGCTGCGCCCCGCATGAAGGGACGGGCAATGGGTGCGGTGTGGGCGCGGTGTAGGCGTTCCGGGGCGGGACGCGCCGCGCTCGAAAACTCAGAGGCATGTACGATCGCGGGTCGGCAAAGTGCGGCGCATTGTAGCGCTCACCACCTCCGACAGGCAGACCTAGTTTATTTTGGTCTAAATGCTCCGGCGGAGGCGAAGTGAAGCGAGAACGGAACATGTGAGGAAACATAGAAGATCGCAACAGAAATCTCGGCGCTCAGCTCCGTGCAGCATGGAGCATGATACCGAAAAAATCGCCTTTATAAAGGCGTTAAACATTCTCAGAAAAAGAACTCAAACCACAAAAATAAAAAAATAAAAAAAAAAAAATCACTTACCAAAAATCTAGAACGCCGCAATATCAGGAATTAGGATATTGGAAATTGCCGGGAAATACAGTAATTCAAATTCTGAAAGCTATTCTCATTGGTCGGCATAAACCGGACAATAAGAACAGGAGCGACAGTGAACCATTAAAACCTATGGAGAACTATTGACCAATCACAATCAAAGGCGGGACAGTTCAATATACAGTAAAAATGCAGAAAAGAGCTGATTGGTTGAGCTAGTGGGGGCTTGGCTATCCTGGCCAATCAGAATAGGAGCGACAAAGACCCATTCTAGCCTATGGAGAACTATTGACCAATCAGAATCAAAGGCGGGACAGTTCAAAATTTTTTCTTTATCCCAATATTATTGTTCATTTTATATACACATTGGTACAACTTCTGTACTCTTATCATTTGATAAGAGCTCTTTTCTGCATTTTTACTGTCTTTTGAACTGTCCCGCCTTTGAATATGATTGGTCAATATTTCTCCATAGGTTAGAATGGGTCCCTGTCGCTCCTATTCTGATTGGTCAATATTCCTCCATAGGATAATGGGCCACTGTCACTCTATTCTGATTGGCTGGTTTATGCCGACCATCAGAAGAGCTTAAACAATTTGAATTACTGTATTTCCCGGCAATTCTCTATTTTGAAAATTCCTATGTAGCGCCCGGTCTCGGCGACAAATGCGTGTTAGGGATTTAACTGATTTATTTTTATAGAAGGTTTCAGCGCTTTATCTGATATGTTTTACACTTAACAATAAAATGCGTTTTTTTATTCATTACTCCATGCCGCTAGGGGCGACTGAGCGCCGAGATTTCAGTGCGCGATCTCTCCATTGACTACAATGGGAAAGTAGCTCGCCTCTGATTGGCCGAGATAGCCAATGCCCCCCTAGCTGAGCCAATTAGCTCTTTTCTACGCATTTTTACTGTATTTTGAACTGTCCCGCCTTTTGATTTGATTGGTCAAAAACTTTTCCACAGGATATAATGGGTCTTTTGTCGCTCCTATTCTGATTTGGCTGGCTTCTGCCGACAATAAGAAGTCGCTTACAGAATTTGATATACTGTATTTCCCGTCAATTCTCTCATTGCAATTCCTGCTGTAGAGCCTCTGCGAAAACGCTTTGTTCAGGATTTAATTGATTTATGTTTATTAGAAGGTTTGAGCTCTTTTTTAGAGAATATTTACAACTAATCAAAATTTATTTTTTTTTAATCATACTCCATGCCGCACGGCGTGAGGCCGAGATTTAATTGCACCGATCTCTCCATAGACTTACAATGGGAGAAGTAGCTCGCGCGCTGATTGCTGGTGATAGCCAAGCCCCCACTAGTTCAGCCAATCAGTCTTTTCTTGCATTTTTATCTGTATTTTGAACTGTCCCCGCCTTTATTTGTTTGGTCAATAGTTTCTCCATAGGTTTTTTATGGTTCACTGTCGCTCCTATTCTGATTGACCGGGTTCTGCCGACCAAATGAGATAGCTTTCATAATTTGAATTTACTGTATTTCCCGGCTTTTCCAATATCCTAATTCTTGATTTAGCGCCGTTCTAGATTTTTGGAAAGGGATCGTTTTTATGTATTTTTTATTTTTGAGGTTTGAGCTCTTTTCTGAGAATGTTTTCCGCCTTTATTAAGGCGATTTGTTTATTCATACTCCGCACGGACATCTGTAATGATTTCTCGCTGTTTTTCCAGCCTGTCTCGAATCGGAACACATTCTTCGGCGCAGTCCCTTCTGCGCCTAAGTCCCGCACTGCACCCCATACACTGGCGAGGCGCGGCGGACTTTTCCCCGCATGTATGAGTGCACCTTCTAGGATGGCGAATATTAGGCGCAGCACCGCACTGCGCCCATGTCCCCGCACTGCGCCCCACACACTGGTGAGGCGCGGCGGACTTTACATGATATGTATAAGTGCACTACCTCGGGCGGCGAATCATAGGCGCAGCGCCGCACTGCGCCTAAGTCCCGCACTGCACCTCAAACACTGACGAGGCGCAGCGGACTTTACATAGTATATATGAGCGCGCCCCAGCGCCGACATAAATCAGGCGCAGATTGCGCCGGAAAACTGGCGGAAAGGTGCGCCCCGACATGGCGAGATTCATACATGTCGCCCTTAGTCTCCACATACATGGTAGCAGAGCCCTCATATACAAGGTTTGCCTTCTCCCTTCCAGGCAATGCACCAGCCGTGTTCACACCAGGCAACTCAATCACCTTTTCTACACCAGCAGAGTGCACCTGATTGCTACTGGTGACCACATCAACATCGCAGGCAACTGTATTAACAGCACAATTCTTAGGTTTGCTATCAATCCCTAGACATACCGCACCTGCACACATTGTGCTATTACCAGCCACAACCTCTAGGGGCGCACCTGCAACTTGCACGTTACCTTCACATACATACAGTATGCTGGGGTCACTGGTACACACATTTACTGACTGTCTGTCCATCACAGGACACACATCACCTGTGCTACTTGGATTTCTCTCCCCTATGACCTCTAGGGGCACACTAGAGCTACTCTCTTCTACTGCTATTGTGGCTGCAGTTTCTGTAGCACCTTGTTCAGACATATCAGGTTTCTCAGACATGAATGCAGTTAAACGATTTTTAAATGACATGTCCACATGCAATATATTTAGTCCATCAGACTCGGAAAATCCAGATTTAACAGTCCCACTGCCCTCAGGATGCTTTTGGCTTGGCAGCATATCTGGACATCGGTTTAAATCAGCAAAGTCCCCACATAATTTATGCCCACGTTTACCAGTCTCAATATGGGTGTCATCAGTAACAGGAACAGTCTTACCCCATTCCAGTCGGGTTTTCAAACCTGGGATGATGTCCATGCACCCTCTGGAGACCTCTTGGTGCCAATCCGTGACCAACAAGGGTGGGACACCACACCGCTGGGACTCCCGGACTTGGGGCTGCACCTTCTCTGGCCTCCTGGTCAGAGGACACTCGGACGCACCGCTGCCTGCTTGGTAGTACCTCCAAAACCGCTCCTCTTTTTGGACTGTAGCGGGTGCCTTCTGCTGACGAGGGGGGTAGCCCCTGGTAATGGCCTCATCCATGTAACTCTGTTGCTCCCACTGTTGAGGATTTAACCCCTGCAGGTAAGGAACCCATGGCTTTTTGGAAGCTGGACCTTGCCTCCTACAGTAGTCAGGTCTGTTGCCCTTGGTAACGAATCTCCATACTTCTGGCTCTGGATCATTCTGCACATAAACAGCCCTTGTTAACCCCAGACATGCCAGAATCTCTCTCTTTAGCTTGGGGCAATCTCTAGTGTCCTGTAGGGGCATGTCACAATAAATCCTTTGGGCTTTGCCAACCAGCAAGGGCGCCAGAACATATGCCCATTCTTCGGGTGGCAGTTTTTCACGAATCGCAATCCGCTCAAATTCCGCAAGGAACGCCAATACGTCATCTGCTAGAGTCATCTTTCTCATAGCCTCACGCACTGCCAATCGGCTGCTCAAGTCCCGCTCAGCCTTCTGTTTCGCTAATGCCTCCTGCACAGCCAGTCGGTCTCTCTGGTCGCGCTCGGCCTTCTGTTTGGCTAATGCTTGTTCTAACTGGGCATTTGCCTGCTGCATGCATTTCAACAATTCCTCCATGGTCAAAAGGAAGAAATTTCCAGCAGCAACACAGTCTCTGTATTGGGTGTGCCTGTCTTTCTCTGCAGAAACAGACCCTTATTCACACAGGCAGTCTGTATCCCAGTATAACTGCGGGTGTGTCTCTCTCTTGTTAAAGACACCACTTGCTTCACTGGGCTCACAGTCACTTGACAGCAACCCTTCACAATCAGGCCTCTGGCCCTTTAAATTCTGCTGTAGCAAGTCTCTTGATGCAAGTAACCCCTGCACTGGGGTCTCATTATGCACCAGTCACTCTCTTCAATGAGGCAGTCTTCCCACACAGGAACAGTCTATATAAAGGTGCACCTCCTCTCTTCAGAAACACCTTTGCTCAACACAGAGCTAACCTTCAGCAGTCCTATGCACTTTGCAGTATTCTTCTGCACCACTTCATGCACACACCCGTTCGTGCCAATTATGCAACACTGCGTCAATCTTGCCCTTCGCATACCTCCACCAGATGTAACGCGTCACAAGCGTTCGGACGCCATCTTGGACTGTCCTGGGGGTCCTTCGCTCCGGGCTCGCCGCCTTGGTAAACGGAATTTGCAGGCTGACACAGGGTTCTCTTCAAGTCTGGTCTCCACCAGCTTTATTTTACAACACAGAAAAGCGTATACCGTACACCAAAAATAAACCCTAGGCCGTCTGGCCACTAACTACACATACAATAGAGACCCTCTCTAATCTCTGACATGGACCTAACGTCCAGCACAGTACGTTTATCATATACTTTAGACTTTCCTCAAGCCAGGGGGATAAGAGCCCTCTCCTCACTCCCTCTGCTGCTCTACTCGGGTAGCAACCCACACCCCCTAATAAACCTGGATTATGAGATCTTTAATAGATCCCAGAGACTTCCCCAAATTTACCTGGGCTGGCCCAAAGGGTTTCCGGGAATGGGGGGGGAAAAACCACCCACCCACCCGCATTTTTCCCGGGGGAAGGCCACCCCTTTAAAATGGCTGAACATTACCGTGCTAGGTAAAAGGGGTAAAGGAAAACCCAAAAGCTGTTTGACCGAAAAATACCTGGTTTCCCCCCAACCGAACCAGGCTCTCGGGGGCATTTACGCCACCTAGGGCAGAACCAGGGGCGACCACCTAAGGTGGGCCCCTTGCCCAAATATAAAATATTTGGGGGCAGTGTGGGGTTCAGATTTTTCATTTTAAAAGGGTTGGGGATGGTTTCCTTTTAAAACTCAAAATTTGTCCGGGTCCTTTGCTTAAAAAAGTAATGATCCCCCTTCAGCTTGGGTTCCTGGGGAAATTTCAGCTTCATTTGGGTTCTTTGCGCCCCCCCAGGTCTCCAGCAGACCAGTGCCTTCTAAGCTTTCATTAAATATGTAACATGTGTGAAAAGGGGGTTTTCGATGATCTTTTTTTCTTGCCCACTCTATAGGGGTCTAGCCCTTTGCTTGAAAAGAAAAGAAAATGTCCCCCGGGGAAAAGCTCTACTGTCCCCTTTCAAACAAGTTTTAAATTAGTTACTTCTCCTTGGCCATTAGAGGCGCCAGAAGTACCAGCAAAAAGCAGGGTTTGGGGGTTGTACAGCACAGAGGCCCGAACAGTCAAACCTAGTGTTGTGCATGCCTAAAAAAAGGGGAGGAGAAAAAATTGCTGGAAACACTGTTGGAGGAGGGGATTCGGGTAGTTTGGGTCCTTTTAGACAGAGGGGAAGGCACAAAAAGAAGAAGAAAACAGTAAAGACAGAATCCTGTTGTCTGCTCAGCCATTGCACACCAGTGAAAGAACACCAGAAACCCACTCAAGAGTAAACAGGATATACGGTAAAACCCTCGGGGTATCTTTTGAGCTTTTTTTAACCCCCCTTTTTAGCATTTAAAACGAAAAGAAAGCCGGAGCCATTGCATTGCTTTATCTTTGATGTTTACGGGAATTTTCCCTTGGAAAAATGGACTTGAATAAACCTTTTAAAAAACTCCCTACATTTGGAAAACTTTTTACCTTTAAATTTTGGCTATAAACGAAATAATAAAAAGGGGCCCCAAAACTCACTAAAACCCCTCCCATTTTCCTCAAAAACCTAAAAAAACTTTTCATACCCCACGCGCGCCCCTTTTCACATTGGGGTTTTGGAAACCCTTTAGGGCCCTAGGGGGAAATTTTTTTGAGCAAAATATAAAGGGGTTTAAAAAAAACGGGGGGTGAACACCCTGAAGAGTGGGGGCCCCCTCGGGCAACCGAAGGGTCTCCGGGGGGCCAGACCAGAGCGAGGGACGGAAGATTTCAGCAGCGCAGGGGAAAAGGGTTCATCACCCTTTTCCCCCAGTCATTTCCGCCCCACTTTACCGCAAGGGTTTGAAGCCAAGCTTTAAAGGGAATAGCTTACGCCCCCATAGCCCATTTCCATATCCGAAACCAGTAACCCCCAGCAAAATGGGGGGGGGGGGAAATTAATAGTTTGGGGGGGGAAAAAAGGGGGGGGGGAAATATAAAAAATTAAATTTTGGGGTTTTTTTTTGGGTTTGGGGGGGGGTTGGGGGTTTTGTTTGAAAAAGGGGGAAATTAAAGTTTTTTTAAATAAGGGATATTTGTGGTTAAATTTTGGTTTTTGAAGTAATGTTTTTTTTTAATAAATTTGGGGGAGTTTTTAATAAAGGAAGAAGAAAAAAAGGGGGGGGGTTTTAAAGTATTGGGTTTTTGGGGTTTTTTTTAGGCGGGGAAAGAAAAGGGTTAGGGGAAAGTTTTTTTAATGGTTTAAAGGGGAAATTGAAGGAAAAAAAATTTTAATTGTTTGGGGGGAAAAGAAGGTGGAGGGAAATTTAGGAAAATTTTGGGAAAAAGGGGGTAATTTATAAATTAATTTATGATGTTGGTTTTAACCAACGGGTTAAACCCCAAAGTTAAAAATTTGTTTTGGGGGAAACGGGGAAAAAAGGAATTTTTTAAACAAAACCCTACACCAATAGATTTGGGAATAAAACAAGGGATCAAGAGAGAGAAATTATTGGGCGGTAGGGAGACCTTTAGCCCCGGGTTTTCATCTCAGGAAAAAATTTAGAGAAAAGCCCAAACCTCCCCTAGCCCATTTAAGAACAATATTAAAAGGGGCATTACAAAAGAAAGCACCCTGTTTTGGGTATCACAAACGATTAAAAAATTTTCCAAGCCCGAAAAAGAGCCCCCTCAAGACTTCTTTTTTCCGACCTTTGCATAAAAGAAAAACTTTTGGTTTACATCCAGAAAGAAAAAGGCCCTGGGGAAAGGGGTTTTTGATGGGGGGCCCTAAGTTCAGAAGAAGTTCCTGGGGTCAAAGGGACAGGTTTCTTAAGTGGAAACACAATTTTCCGCGAAACGGGCCCTTGAGGACCCTTTTTTTAAAAAATTTTAAAAGGGGTTGATTGAAAAGGGAAGGGAAGGCACTAGTCTTGAGCTGGGAGAGGGGAACAAAGCTAAAAAAAGGGCTTCACGGTAAGACGGAAAAAGAGAGTCAACCAAAATTTGACACCATAAACATCCCGCCAAAGGTAACAAGGAGCAAGAACCTCTTCCCACCACCTCAAAACACCCAAAGGGGTCCCCGTTAAAAAGGAAAATCAGTGGACCCCAAACCCCCGGGGGAAAGGAAAGTTTTGGAGTGAATTTCGGTCGGAACTAGCAGGGGATGGGGCGGGATATACAGACGGGCCCCAATTCAAAACCAGCAAGGCACAGGGGAAATTTCCAAAAATAGAAGAAAACCCTCATTTGGGGCCCCTCCCAAAGGGGGGGGGGGGGAATTAATGGGGGGGGGGGGTTTTTGGGGGGGGGGGGTATTATTTTAATTAAGGGGGGGGGGGGAAATTATAAAAAAGAGGGGTTAAAAGGGGGGGTTTGGGCCCAAGGTTTTTCGGGGCAGCCTAAAAGCCCAGGGGTGGGGGTTTGCTGGGGCGGGGGGGCGACCTTAACCCAACAAAAAGGCACCCCAAAACCAAACAATCTCTACCCCTAATACCATCCGGGAAAAAATGAAAGAAAAAGGGGCGTCCACTACAACCCAAAAAAAAAAATTTCCCGTCCCCCAACCCCGGTTTAAAAGGGGAACCCCCCGCATCCCCCCCTTTTGTCCCCCCCCCCAAAAAATTCCAATTGGTGGGCACCCCCTTCCAAAATCCCTTAGTTTTTTTAACCCCCGGCCAGAAAAATCAGTAAAAACCCCAAAACAGACCCAAAAACCCCTTTTTAATTTTGGTAAAAGTGCCTGTCCTTTTGGAAAAAATTAAGGGGGAAACAACTTGTTAAAGCCTGTGGGATCCAGGCCCCCAAACCCATTTTCAAAAAGAAGGTTAGAAGACACTATTTTACCTCATGCACAACCCCGGGTTCAGTGGGAAGAACTGAGGGGGGCCCGGAAAAATTTTGGGGACGAGCGTAAACCAGACAGAGATCCCCCTTTATGGGCGGGTTAAAGTGATTTTTTTCCAGCTCCCCTGCTAAGAACAGCAAAACCATTGAGTTTTTTAGTCCTTTCCTAGTCACAAGTAACAATCGGGGGGCGAAAAACCCAAAACATCTGTTAAATGTGATTGAGGAAGTGTTCCACAAAACAGCTTCCCCCCAATCCCGTTGGTAGTTTCGTAGCAAAAATCCTTTCCCCTTTACTTTGGACAAAGAACCCCAAAACAGTTTGTGGAGTTAATAAAAAACAAACAGGCTAAAAGGGGGCTTTCAAGAAGTAAAAGTAGGCTGCCCCCCATTACTTTTCCCAAAGTAACCCCCCTTTGGGAGTAAAGTGGGGTGTGAGGTGGACCACAAAGACGTCACAGAGAATTGTTTTGTGCCACAAAAACCTAAAACAGCTTCCTAAGGGGCCTCATTAAAAGGGTGAGACGGGTGACTATTCCTTACAGGGGTTTGCAAAAGTCCTGTTTGGGTTGTGAACCCCCTAAAAACATGAATTTAGGTTGGACCCTAAAACTGTATTGGGAAACCTTTGAACCCATAAAAACATTGTTCCACCAAAATTTTTGGCCAGTTTAGATTCCCCCGGTGGCACAACCCCAAAACCCCCAGTTTTTAAAAAATTGCGCCCCTGAGCAGGGAATGTCCTCCAGAAAACAGGGGGGGAACCCCCCATGTCTCTTGAGAAAATCTGATTCCAGAAAACAACAGATGTAAAGCCCAAATTTTTAAGAGGGGAAAGTGTCAAAATTTCTCAAAGGATATTCTGGGGTAGGGTTGTTTAAAAACACTCCAACTGAAAATCCCTTAAGGACACACTCCAGTAAAAAAGACTACGGGTCCTTTGCCTAAACCACTACATAAGGAAGAAAAAGGGAGTCCCTTTCCCGCCCTCATCAAAAAAAGGGGTTGGATTCAAAGTCCAAGCATCTTATTCACCCCAAATTTTGTCTGGGGTCAAAAGAAGGTTTGGACACTGAGCCCTCTGCGGGGGTTTAACAGAGACTAAAACCAAAAAAAAAGGTCGGGGTCCCTGCCGTCATCCAATCCCAAAGACCCCCAAAGAAAACAAAGTTTTTTTCCCGGAAGTCCCATTTTCCCCTCAGCCCGGACCAAGGAAAGGGCCTACCCCCAAAGGGTTTTTAAAAAAAGAATTTCCCGCAGGCCATTAACAGTTTTCTTTCACCCCCCGGGGGTTTATTAGGGGAATCCGCTTTTCCCTTTGGACCAGTTCGCTCCTGGGGAAATTTCCAGAGAAGAAAGGAGACTGCTTGGGGGGCCTAGATTTGACTTTTGGTCAGCCAAAACCTAGATGACAATATAAACACATTAAAAATTTTTTCTGAACAATAGAAAAAGTGAGAACGCCCTTCAGCGATACCACCCAACTTTTGGGGTCAAGCTGCACCAAAAAGGGGTTTTAAACCCTTTAAAAAAAGAAAAGTCATTTTCCTGGGAAAAAATCGTGTCGGGAGAGGGATATACTAGGGGACCCCGCTAAAATTTTTCCCCAGTGATGGCATTAAAAGAACAAACCCCCATCCACCGGGGGAATTAAAAAGGTCCTAGCTTCCAAACCCTATTACCGGACTTTAACATCCGAACTTCTCCAAAAATTCCAGCCCCTTTTTTTCTCTCTTAGCGGAACCTCAAGTCAAAGTGACACCAAAAAGAAAAAAAATTTGAACAAAGGCAGACCTCCCCCAAAAACCCAAAAAACTCACCTTCTGCACAAAAAATATCAACTGTACTCCCCGTCACCCAAAAATGTAAAAAGTTGACTGACTGTCTATTCAAAACCCCCAGTCTGGGGAAACCCGGGCTTCAATGTTCCAATGTACTTCATTTGATGCATCACAAGTGGGACTTGGAGGGAGTCTTGGAAACCCAAAGTCAAAAATGGCAACCCTTTGATTTAAAGGGTATGGTTTCCAGAACTTTGGGCAGCACTGAGAAGGGAAATACCAAACTGCATTCTGGAAAACTAAGTTTTCCCGCCTGAAGGGGCTATTCTGTGAAAGATTTAGAGATTTAAATTGTAAAACAGCCCAGAGTTTTTTTGGGTTTTCACAACAACAACCCACCCAAACCCATGTCCCCACTAAAATGCAAAACCCCCAAAGCAACTGGTTTAGAGATGGGGGGGCAAACTAGCAGAATTTAAATTTACAAACAAATACCCTCCAGGGAAAAGGGTAAAAGCTGATGCAGATGTATTTCTAAAATGCCTTTAAAAACCAGAAGAATTCATGAACAGTGCCTGAAGAAAATTAGTTTGGAAGCTATATGATAACCCTAAAGCATTTTCAATCCACGAGAAGAATACACACCAATGGGGTGCCCCATAAGAAGACTTTAAAAGAAGACAAAGTCATTGGAAGAGTGCTCCCTTTTTTCAAACCCAAAAGACTTTCCCAGTAAAAGGAGAGGGGCACAAGCTCCCCCCTACAAGCCTCTTGTTGAAGAAAAAGGCCTAAATTAAAAACTCAATTCCCGAAGGTATAACCCCTACCGCAAAAGAGGTCCAAACCTCAGTTTTTGGGATTGCCAAAAGTTTACCCCGAAAGGGGTTAAAGGGGAAATTCACGAAAAAAAGGACACTTGGGGGTTGAAAAGAACATGAAAACCCTTTCCCTGAAACTTTTTTTTCGGCCTTTCAGCCCAAAAGGGTATTGGGAAAATTATGTGACCAGGAGGTGGCTGTTTTTAAAAAACAAGCGCCCAAAAAAACCGACCCAAAACCCCCAAAGGGTAAAAAAAACAACCCCCATAAACCCTTTTGGGATGGTGTCCATTGACTTTCTACACCTTGAGAAAAAAGTAAAGGAGGGGATAATACATCTTTTGTGGTTATGGCCCCTTTCCCCAGAATTTTCCCAAGCCAACCCCCTACCAAAAAATCTGGAAAAACGGCAGCAAAAAGAAAATTTAATTTTACTTTGCATTTAAAAATTTGGATTTCCTACAAGGCTCATCAGAAACCAAAAGGAAAAATTTTTTGGGAAAATCAACTCTTTGCCAGGTAGGAAAAAATATTGCAGAATTTAGAAGTCCCATACAAAACCTTACCATCCACAAGTTAATGGACAGGTGGAACGTTTCAATCGTAAAACCAAAAGTCAAAGCTAAAGACTCTAACATCTGAAGGGGAAAAAAAGATTGGAAAAAACCCTTTAAAAAAATTGGCCAAAGCCTACAACTGCACAAAGAGGGATGCAAAAGGGTTTAATCCCCTTTTTACCTGTTATTCGGCAGATCTCCACGATTACCAAATTTACATTATGTTTCCCATACTCCAGTGTCAGAGACCTTTCAAGACTTACCCCCCGAATATGTTCGTGCATGGGAAAAAAACACATGGCAACATAAAATTTTTGCTTCAAAAATTTTTACTGAAACCCAACAAAAGTAAAGCACATTAAACAGGAAGTGTCCCCTGGGGGCAAATTAACATCAAAGCCGTGTGTTTTGTCAGAAAAATTACCAAAAAAAAGGGGAAAAAGGAAAACTTCGTTCATACTGGAAGGGCAAGATCTAGTCTGTCAAAAGGAAAAAAAGTGACGGGCAGCCCCCGTTTCTGAATTAAACCTGAAAAAAGGAGGGGAACAAACAAACCTTGCATCGGAAAACCCTTTCTAAACCTTGTGACTCAAAAACGACCATAAAGGGGGTTGGGCAAAAAATTTACTTTACTTCATTTTTTTAAGTTTTTTGGGATGAAAAAACATAGTTCTATGACGAACACCTTAGCCAATGAAAAACATATAGATACGTGGCAGTACTTAGCTGTATAGCATCTCCTATTTAGGAGGTAAGTGATAATCCCATAGTAGACTTGTTGGAGCCGATCATGCTGAGATGCAGCCCAGTGCCGCCATGCAATGACGTGACGTTTCGGAGGGTACGCCGTCCTTCCTCAAGCAAGCATTGTAAGGGCACGTCATCCTCTTTATTCACTGTCCGTGATCACACAGGT
Source organism: Phyllomedusa bahiana (assembly GCA_025379985.1). Lineage (NCBI taxonomy): Eukaryota > Metazoa > Chordata > Amphibia > Anura > Hylidae > Phyllomedusa > Phyllomedusa bahiana. Next base: position 22,019 of record JAODAL010025508.1, on the reverse strand, counting down.
GTGTATATTATATTATCTATACTAAAAACGATATATTAACATCACTACTAAAAACAATATAAATGACTGAAGCTTAGAGAACATAAAGAAGGTATAGGAGAATACTAGTGCATTAGTTACAAGTAGCAACGTAAACTCAAAGACTCATTTAACCCCTTTGGTGCAATCGTGTCCATTGTTGCAATCCAATACGCCTCCCTCTGTAATAACCTAGTTTTATTTTGGCTTATATCTGAGACATTCACTTGTTCAAGTACACACCAATGTAAATCACAGATATTATGTTGGTATTCATTGAAATGTTTCGCTACAGTTGTTTCACCAAATTTTGTGGGTGCATCTGTGTTGTCTTTTTTTATTTCTAAAAATTTCTAATAGCACTTTTATGTTCCCCTATCCTGATTTTCACTGGGCGACTAGTCTGACCTATATACCACTTGCTACATGGACATTTTAACATGTAGATTACATTGTTGCTGGTGCAACTAAAGTATCCTTTCAATGGTATATCGTGTCCCTGATGTGGATGTTTAATTGTTGAACCTTTGATAATAGCGGAACAGTTGTTGCACGATAGGCACGGATGTGTTCCATTGCGTTTAGTCCGGAGGATTTGTTGTCTGGAGATCTGTGCAGGGCGCAGATCTGAATGTATAAGGCTATTGCCTATTGTTTTACCACGTTTATATATAAACCGTGGTTTGTCCCTGAACAGATGTCCAAACTTGGGGTCAGATTGTAACAGGTGCCAATTACGATTAATGGCATTTTTTATGATGTTAGAATGCTTATCATACGTGGAAATAAAATTTAATCTAGGCTGATGTTTATTTGTTGTTTTCCTTTGAAGAAACTCTTCTCTATTTTTTGCTCTGATTTCTAAACCTATCTGTACTAGTTTTTCCTCATTATAACCTCTTTTCACGAATTTTTCAACCAATTCCTGCATTTTTAAATCATATATATGAATATCTGAACAAATGCGGCGTGCCCTTATCATTTGGCTTTTTGGTATGCCATAAAATATTGAAGGAGTATGAAAACTTGATCTATGAAGAATGTTATTACGTTCTGTTGGTTTAGAATATAGCATCGTTTGGAATGTATTGCTACTTGAATCCCTTATGATTTTAACGTCCAAATATTCTATTTCAGTCTTCTGAATGTTTATACTGAATTTAATCAGTGGGTGACGAGAGTTGAGATACCCCACAAATTCATTTAGTTGTATCTCACTCCCCGTCCACATCAAGATGACGTCATCGACGTAACGCTGCCACAATTTTATGAGTAGAGAACTCAGAAGAATATACATGATCAATTTCAAATCTGATCATGAAGAGATTGGCTGCACTAGGCGCGACAGGCGAGCCCATAGATAAGCCTTGGGTCTGTAAAAAATATTCATTTCCAAAACGAAAATAATTTTTTAGCAGCACCAAATCGAATAACGTCATCAAAAAGGTTATATGTCTGTTGGTTAAAGTTACATCATGCATCAGAGCTTCTCTAACTGCCTGTGTGCCCAGATCATAAGGTACGTTTGTATATAGTGACTTAATGTCAAGTGTACACATGAATGTGACGTCACCACACTCCACAGTTTGAATTTTTTTAAGAAACTGAGTAGTGTCAGTTAGACATGAAAGTTCTTTTTTTATATGTTTCTGTAGAAAACCATCTATGTAAACTGCCAGGGGCTCAAGAAGGGAGCCCATGCCAGACACGATGGGTCTACATGGTGGCGACATTAGGTCCTTGTGTACCTTTGGTACAAAATAGATGATAGGAACCCGAGGATGGGTTACTGTTAGTAAATTCTTTATATTTAGATCAATAATATCTGAAGTAAGTGCTTCCTCCAACAATGTATCGATCTCTTGTTTTATTTCAATGGTGGGATCGTAGGTTAGTTTTTTATACACTTCAACATCTAATAGGTGTTCATTCGCTTTATTTATATAAAAGTTTCGGTCCATGATAACTGTTGCCCCCCCTTTATCGGCTTTTTTTATAATTAGCTCCTTATTATGAGACAGCTCTTGAAGTGCTCTCGCCTCAGGAGGGGAAAGGTTATCATGGACATACGGTACATCCTTCCATTTTTTAGTAACTTCATTAATGACTAATTGGGAAAACACTTCCAGAGTAGAGTTTTGCAACAATGGATCGAATTGACTTTTTTTACTTAAACGTCTTGACAGTCTTGAACATTCAACACTATCTTGATTTTCTTTTTTATAGAACATCTTAAGCCTAATTGACCGACATATTTATAAAAGTCCACTTGAAATTGAAAAAGATCATTTTGTTTCACTGGAACGTATTCAGTCCTTTGTTTAGAAGTTTGGTTTGTTCAGCTGTCAACGTACAGTATGTGTAGAAATATTTATGGCTAACGATTCTACTTCTTCTTCTGCGTTTTGTACGTTCCTGGAGGGCGTCCTCGTCCTCCTGTTCTGGTCTGGACTGGAGTATTTTCTTTTGGTTGAGTCTTATTCACACGCTGCGATTTTTCGTATGAACTATCTGATGCGTTACTTGACATCTCAGAGGTTTGGTCACTTCTCTTGGTGAATTTTAATTGTTGTCGTTTACTATATCTATCTTCAGACCAATTATAGACTCTGTTGAATTGATAGTCTTTTGTATCTCTTTCGTATTTTTTCAACTTATTCTGTAATAGTAGAGATCGTAGCTTTTCCACATTGCTTTTTAATTCATTATGCGTTTTTTCATACTGGTCGATATCCACGGTTGACTTGTATTCATTATCACAGATCTCTATTTCTGTTTTGGTATTTTTCATTGCCAACTGAAGGTGTCGTATAGTTAGGAGCATTAGGTCCAAAGAATACCGATTGGATATGGCAGTCCATTTTTCTCTGTATTCTTGGTCTTCTTTAAGTAAAATAGGTTGAAGGTTGCTCCTCAAGCCTCTAGGTATTCTCAGGGCTTTAACGTACTCAGTTAGAGTCGACGCATGTAGTGTTAAACTGGTTTCTTTGCGCATCAGCTGTTCCAGTTTTCTGGTGTAATTAGTTACAGGTTCCTTCTCACTCGTATGTAGGGAAAGACCAGCCGCTTCAGCTTGCTGCAAAATCACATTTCTATCAGCTTCCGTGAACATGAACATTTCAGCCCTGTTCACAGTAAGATTATTGATCTCGTCAAAAGACATGTTGAAAAAAATATAACGTATGGCTAGCAAGGAAAAACCTTGTGACTATCTACCACCAGAGAGACAAATCCCTGAAGCAACACACCAAACAAGACCGTCAAAAAGACAGAAATCTAAAGTATTGCCTCTTGTAGAAAATGACTCAGAAAGCTCAGATGAGGAAGATCACACCTATATGCTTCGTATGCCAGTAGAAAATAGTGACTTAAATCCTGAAGCTGTAGAATTTGTGCCACAGGAGTTATCTGATGAATATGAAATAGCAGAAAGTACACCAGAAAACCCAGTTGAACAGATTCAAGATCCAGAAATAGTAGATCCAGTTGTTGAGTTAGAGACTGTTGATTCAATTACAGCTGAACCAGAGGATGAACCAGCAGTAGATCCTGAACTAGAAATCTCAGAGACTGATGAACCAGAAACATCAGAAGAATTGTCAAGCAGAAAGGTTTCCTCAAGAGAAAGAAGAAGACCCATGATGCTGACTTATGACACTTTGGGAGAACCGAGTGCGGTACCAAGAACTGTTCAGTTAACACAGGTATTATTTCCTGCAGATCAGGTAAGACAGCCTGAGAAGTACTTTCCTACCACCAGTTCTGGAAAGACCACAAAATGGTTTAAAAGACTGTTCAATGGACTGAAAAGTAAAAGAATTTCTTAGCTAGTTAGCATAGGAATTGGCTGGTTGAAGATGGTCGGAAAATATTCCAGCAGAAGATATAAATGTCAATTTATTACTTGAAATTGTTTTTGTTGTTTGCTCTTTCTCTTTTCTTCTTTTTCAGGAGAATGTCAAGCAAGTAGCTAAGAGATAGCTTAGGATGTTTAATAATTTACATTGTTCCTTTATTATTGTCAAAATGTTGAGGTTGTCACTTCTCTTTAAGTAGAGGCAGGCCTAGAAAATAGTACTACAGTTGTAGTAATCGGGGAAAATGGAAACAGTAAGATACTGTCTACTTTTGAGTGTTGAAGACCGGTCAAACACTTAAGAGATAAAACTTATTTAAGGTAAATGCCTACCCGACTAAACTTAGAAGTCTAGTAGACTCTTTATGGGCTGTCCTCAACTATTGTAAGTTGCTGAATGTCGAGGACGACATTAATCCAGAGGGGGAGAATGTGACCCGGGGTAAGCTCTACTGTCACTGTTCTACAAGTGTAAATTAGTTACTTCTCCTTGGCCATTAGAGGGCGCCAGAAGTACCAGCACACAGCATGGTTGGTTGTACAGCACAGAGGACTAGAACAGTCAAACCTAGTGTTGTGCATGCTAGAAAAAGGGGAGGAGACAGAAGTTGCTGGAACACTGTTGGAGGAGTGGATTCTGGGTAGTTTAGGTCCTATGAGACAGAGTGAAGGACACAGAAGAAGTGAGAGACAGTAAAGACAGAATCCTGTGTGTATGCTGCAGCCATTGCACACCAGTGAAGAGAACAGCCAGCAATCACAGCTCAGGAGTGACAGGATATGACTGGTGAACCCTCAGGTATCTGTGAGCTTATTACCCCCCCCCCCTGTTAGCAGTTAAACTGTATGAATGCCAGGAGCCATTTGCATTGCTGTTATCATTGATGTTTACTGAAGTTACTGTATGGAGAATGGACTTGAATAAAGCCTGTTAAACTGCCCTACTGTGAAAACTGTTACCTTTGATGTGTGCTGCGACGAGAATAATAACAAGGGCCCAACTCACTGCAAACCCCTCCCAGTTCCCTCAGAATCCTAAAGAACTCTTCATACCCCACGCTGCAACCCTATCACAGTGGCGTGTGGATAACAGTATTACACTTTCAGCTCGTGTCTCCATAGATCAGCTTCACTTGGATCTTTGCTGCTTCCCAAGGCCTCCAGCAGACCAGTGTCTTCCCAGTGTTCATATGTGTGTATATATGTGTGTAATGAAGGGTTTGGATTTGTCTTCCCTCTTGATGTTTTCCTGTTAATCCTTGTTCAAACAGAGTGGGTGCACACACAATGCGGACACATTTCAAACAATAGTTGCTTTTTGTCTTTCCTTGGTTAAACCAGATTCTTGTGACAGATTTTTCCACCAAATATTATGTATACTGGCAATCATATTTTTGGGAACCAACTCCACAAGAAAACGACTTTTCAATTAATTGTGGTTGCTCATCTTAAAGCAATTTCTATATATAGAAGTTATTTCAACTTTTTCAGTGCTTTTCAATTGGTTTACAGATAAGACCAGATAACACAAAGCTGTAATCTCATGTTCAAGCTGAACTCTGCTACATGTGTATATATAGATGTCAATTATAATGAGGGCAAAACAGCAACTACCCATGGCATAAGGCTCATTATAAACGTATCCTCTTGTGATAAATATGCTTAAATCAAACCTGTCATGGGGTTTATGCTACTCTGTCAAAGAACACATATAATGTAGAGGGAGAGAAGCTGAACTTAGTGATATATAGATTGTATGATTTGGTGCAGGATTTCTGAGTAAAAAGCAGAGTAAATCATAGTTACATAGTTACATAGTTACATAGTTAGTAGGTTGAAAGAAGACACATGTCCATCGAGTTCAACCAAGGGTGGGGAAAATGTGGGTGAGGGAGAGAGACAAGGACTTAAAGCCCAGGCTCTCCTCTGGTTAATGCCCCGAAACCCACAAGGCAAGAACCAACCTGCTCCAGTATAGACCCTATATCTGACCCCAGAGCCGCCACCGGCCAGGATCCAGAATTTTACCTAGCTACGTACGCATTAATATTCTTTAGTTCCAGGGAGGTATCTAAGCCTTTATTGACACTCTCTACAGTTCCTGCTGTGACCAGCTCCTCAGGCAGGCTATTCCACAGATTTACAGTTCTTACAGTGAAGAACGCCCTTCTCCTCTGGAGATTAAATCTTTTTTTCTCTAGTCGAAGGGAATGTCCCCTTGTCTTTTGAGGGGGCTTCACCTGAAATAATTTTTCCCCATACTTTTTGTAGGGACCATTTATATATTTATATAAATTAATCATGTCCCCCCGAAGCCGTCTTTTCTCAAGACTAAATAAGTTCAATTCTACTAACCTCGCCTCATAACTAAGATGCTCCATTCCCCTTATAAATCGTGATATCATTTTTAAGAGACAGTGGAACTCCTGTTTACACCAACAACAAAGAGTGATTTACAGCTTCCCCTATATCAGTGTGTACAGAGCAACTGCCAGTCACTGTATGTGGCAGAGTCAATAGGACTTTAACTTTCTCTTTTGGGAATCCTATCTGGATTTACTCTACTTCTCACTCAGAAATCCTACTCCGAATCACTCAAAGATCACAAAGAACAGCTTCTCTCCCTCTATCATATTCTGCTCTGAGATAGGGTACGAAAATTCACCTGACCAAGGCAAAAATTTGGAGGTTGTGCTGTCCTAGCTAAGACTCCCAACTGGGACCCATTTATTACATATTGTATTCAATATTATATCTGGTACATACTATTTTTGACGTGTTTATTGCCACCCCATGGCCACTGTATGTATATGGTTATGTGGGCCATTGATGATTTAATTCCCATATGCCACTATTTTCTGTTACTCCTCCTGTTTTATGAGGTCACATACTGTCACGTTGTTATTGTATCTCCATTTTGACCAGACTTGTTACATAGAGCTGGAGAAGAGAATTTGTTTTGACCTATGTGCCATCTTCTATATGGGGTCTCTCAATGTACAGACATTGAACTACCGAGAGCACATCTATTACATCTTTCTCGCTGGATTTCCACATGCAACTGATTAAGCTAGGTGACTGAATGTAGTGAGTTTACTATCTACCACTAATCGGGGACTTCTCTAATGTAAATCAGTGTCAGAATAGAGATGGAAATTGTATGTGGGCTGGTGGGGGTTTGTGGCAGGGCTGCTTTGTAACCCCAGTCTGGCACTACTCCTTTAAAAGCTACAGGCCGAACCCCTTCTGCTTATGATTAGCTACAAGCTTTTCTGCTTCACATTATTCATACCACTGCTGCTTACCACTGCCATACTCTTCACAGAGGAACCTACAAATAAATAATGATGTTCAATAGGACAACTACACAAGGAATTGCAGCCCAGTCCATGGTTCCTGTAGGAGCTGTCTCTAGGCACTCATTTGGTAGTGTATCCAGTAGCCCATGATGTAGTGGCGTGGTGGGCTGCTCTAAGCACCGCTGCTGCCCTGTTAGAGTAGCTGGACAGCTAGAATGAATCCTAGGTAACTGCATGCAGGAGGATGTGCCAGCATCAGCATAGGCCCAGGAAGAGCATGGCAATGGTGTAGGTATGTACATTGTAGTACTGAAGTGCCGTACCACAGTACTAGTAGGAAGAGGTCTATATTACAGCCCACAGATGGTAAGTGTATGTGGTGAGACTGCGTGAGGTGCCTGGGAAACCAATTATTGGCTTTAGAGTAAATTATGTCTGAGGTTCTTGACTGAAAAGTGTGCCAGCAGGCTGAAAACATAAGTGTGGGAGCAAGTGCCTCTGTGCCTGTGTAAAATCTGCTCAGTGGCTTCCTAAATTTAGAGACAGAGACACAGGACTAGAAATATCAGAGCAATATCCTGCAACAAGGCCAAAATATCATCACTTAGGAGGATATGGTGACCTAATGGAGAGATTTAGTTTGAGATTCTGTGGACTATGTGAGACTTCGACTCTTTGGGAAGCCACATCAGAGGCTGTAGACGGTGTGAGCACTGCAAGAGAGAGTATTAACATCTTGTAAAGGACAGGAGATTGGTTACCCTGTGTCCTGTGTAGTGCACTGTTTGCTTCAGTCATGTAAAGCCGGTGGACTTGTGTACTGAAAAGGGCAAGAGTTGGCCCAACGGCCTCCTGAGTAAGTGAGGATATGAATCTATGAAGCCTGTAAAAGCAGTACTGTGAAAAGTGTGAACTAACAGGAAGTTGGAAAAGCCCAAGTAGTCCCTGTAATGCAAGCTAGGATTAGAGCGAAAACACTGCTCTTGCATACAGTAAAGATGCAAGTGGCATTGAAGTTAACCTGTGTTAAAGTAATTTGAAGTTGGTCTGTGTGAGGATAATGTTGATATGTGTGAAGAAAAAGTTGGAGGGTAGATTACTCTTACAAATGTACTATTGTATTTCTGCTGGAAAAGACTAGTAGGCCACCTATGTTAGATACATGGATGTACAGAGTTTTGTGGAACACCAGGAAATACAGAGGTAAGTTAAAAGTAAAAAAAAAAAAAAAAAGTCTTGACAATTTATTTGGCATAATCCATAGCATCCATCTGTTTAGGAAAAAAACTTTATGTGAAAAATCATAATTAACTAATTACAGTTAAAAGGTTGTTGTAGGAAGACAGACTGTATTGCTGCTGTAGCAAGTTAAGTGGTCCTAGAGACAGTACCCTTCTAAGAATGACTAGAAACTGGACTGTGTTAGCCATAGTGTGGCCTTCAGTCTGTACTCTCATTGAACATTTGCAGCCATCCTTTGTTGGTACTATTATTATTATTTATTTTAGAGTGCCAATAATTCTAGGGTGCTATAGAAGCCATAATACATAATATAAGACCAAATATAATAATAACATTAAATAACAAACTGGTACAGGAGGAGAGAAGACCCTGCACACAAGAGTTTACAGTCGTGAATTCTATGGGTATGCTCACACGACTGATTTGGACACTGAAACAGCACCTGTAAGCATGGATTTCAGACCAGAATTTGACGCTGATTTTCAGAGGCAGATTAGCCTCCTATTTACTATAATGTGAGGTGAGGATCCAGTGTGGAACCCACCTTAATTATTGATGTGTCAGTTCTTTTTCAGTGCTAAAAAGCAATCAGCGTGGAAAATCAGCATTGTGTGAAAAATAGATGGATTGCAGTCAGATTGCACACTGATTCTAAGACAGAATCAGTGCAGATTCCACACCACAATCAGCATCAAATCAGCCTTGTGAATGTACCCATGGGAAGGTAGTCGATGAAAAGTCACAAGGAACCATGGATGCACTAGGCAAATCTATGTGAAGGGACTGGGGTTCCCCTGCCAAAGTTTTTCATGACCTAAGTATTAATTCCACTGTTCCCTGACCTAAGTCAAGGTCCGCTCAGAAACAATTCATGATGTTAAAAATTGTGCTGTAAGCAAAAAGGATATTGTACCAGCGACTGCTGTATGTTTGCAACTATTAAACATGCTGTATTCTGCAACCACTAAGCATGAGTGCTATAACTGTTGAAAGAAGTAAAATCATTTACATTTTTTTTCTGTGGTCATTCTTAAAGAAAACACCCCTTCCCAGCTTAGTTCAGTTAGGCCTCGTTCAAACGGCTTATTTTGGGACTGATTGGAGCCGTACTGCTCATAGAGAACTGTGGATTCCGTCTCTTCTCCCTGCTCGGCGAATCCCCCGCGGGGGGGGAGAAAGTGACATGCACATTATTTACGGCGCGTACGCGCCGTAAATAATGCATTCTCTATGGGGCCGGCGGGCCGCTCCCCGCCCCCCCCCCCCCCCTTTTTTTAAAGCCGAAACTGCGGGCGAACCCTGTCCCCAATTAGGGCTTGAATGCCTGTGAACATACCTTCCCAAAAATTTTATGCACAAATCATTTTTAGTTCGAAAATCCAAGCTATACTTGGTTTTTCTGTTTGCTGTATCCTGGTCGGTTCTTTGGGTTTACCTAATTCATACAGAATTAAGTTGTTCTTAAAACATATTGTGCACTGGTGGTTAGTTCTCAACTTAGTTTGTTTGGGTTTTCTGTTGCTGTATCGTGTTTTGTTTTTGGGTTTTTTTGCACCAAAAATTTCATAGTGGCTTACCTTTTAAAACAAATTGGCAATGAGAACAGTTTTAGTTCTGAAAATCTTAGCATCTTGATTCTGTGCGTTTATCAACCCGGGACTATCGTATCTCCCTCTTATATAGAAAACGGGTTTTTAAAAAACTTTTTATGACGAATTAATTTTTTTCTGCAATCTTAACTATGCTTGGATTGGTTACAACATCAATGTACTGGTCCATTGCAATTTATACATGATTTATTTAGTAAACTTGATTCTCATAACACGTCTATATGCTAATCTTGATTATCTAAAATCATGTATGCTGTATGCATGGTATTGTTTCAGTTATGCACTGAGCACGGTCTTTATACATTCTGTATGGTTCTGTTATAATATCTATGTGTAAGGCTTGTTTCTGGAGCAAGATCCATACATAAACTTATGTATTATGCATTTAGACAAAAGGCTTAGCAGTAAGCTACAGCATACTGCATGTAGTGCACATTGTCCTTCTTTCTCCCATTGCAGGAATTCTTAATAAATATGCTTCCTCATTCTCAAACTAATGTTCTAGTCTCTATGTGAAATTATCATCTTTTTTTTTCTCTCTTATAATACACTAATAGCAGTTTTGATTATCCTAAATAATTTTTAGTGCTGAATCAATAAATTAGATTGCGTACTGTATGTGTTTAAGTGTATGTTTTAAAGACGCACATATACAGTGATCCCTCAACATACAATATTTATTAGTTCTCGGATGACCATTGCAAGTTGAAACCATAATATGTTTAATCCATAACTGTATGGAAAACTGACAATTGGTTCCAAAGCCCCAAAAATGTAAATGCAATTTGAAGATTAAAGAAAATGATGCAAATAACTAATAAAGGTAAGGCAAGTCCTTATAGATAACAGCCAGAAAGAGCTGCTGGAAGCGGGAAATCACTTTCTATGATGATGACAGGAGCTGCCTGGGTCATGTACTTTCTACACAGTGTACGAGAAAAAGAAAATGCTCACAGGGTGTCCATAGGAGTTGCTCATCCTGGAACATGTGAAGAGCAGTATAGAACATGTAGTACCTCATTGTACTATAAAGAGTTGCTACTTTACCGCCAATCACTTAACTAATAAAGATATTTTAAAGATTAAATGATCATAATAATTAGATCTTCCAGTCAATCAAGTGAGCCATAGATCTGCAATGTCTTTGACATTGTATTGTGAGTGTAGTTTTAATGTACAATAACCCATTGTATGTAAAACAAATATTGTACCGGGGCCATTTTAACTTGAAGGACCACTATTTACTCTTTGTTAATAAATGTTTATACTGTAGTCATGGTGCAAAGTTATGTATGCTTTATATTTACACTCAAAATGAGACAAAACATTAAAAAATATTGGGCTAGAGGGGAGCCTACATATCCCATAAAGTCCATGGTCTATCGTACCTCTGAACCCTTCTCAGCAATCTAGTACCTACACCATGCTATATTATTTTATTCAGGAAAAGGCATCTATTATGGATGAGCAAAGGGGACATAAGAACATGTAGTTTTAAATCTTTTTATTATAATAAAGTTAGATGAAATGGTGTGTGACCTGTGAAAATATTTGAGCTATGTACATATTGGAGTGCCCTTGCCGCTTACAATATATTGGAAGAGTTCTGTGAAAATAAAAAACGAGGATGAGCGAACACATTTGTAATGTTGAAATCAGTCTGGACATACATAGCATTTCTGCCCATATTTAAGAAGTTCACATCTGTTCTCCATAGGGAATACAATTCCACAAAGATGAATCTGTATATAATAGTTGAAGAGCGCTAATCAGAGAGAGAGACTCCTTACAGGATTAACCCTAGGTATATTATAGCCGAGGGTTTGATACTGAAATTAATTCCTGGTTTATTCTGTATACTCTGTAATTACACTACCCCATTTCTTGATTTTTTTCTGTATTTCATTCATATTCACATCATGTTGTTACAAACATTCTGTGGTCAGCTGGTATTATATTATTTCAAGATATGCATGAATAAATATGATGAGTGTTCTCTTTTTTAAAAGCTCATCCAAAGTTCATCTTTGCCATGTGGTCTCTAGTGATATTGTTCTATTAGTATCCTTCCTCTAAATCAGATATACAGGCTTTCTAGGAATCTGACCATTTTGTTTTTATGATAATGAATTTTGAGTCACATGATCTCTTTATTCTGACCATTAGACTTTTAATAATTTATGAGAAACAGTGCATCTTCTCGGATCTTGGACTAAGAAATGGTTTGAACGGGTTAAATTGAATGAATGGAGTCAGGTCAGTTTGTGATTAGTTCATATGAGGGAAATAAAGGGAGACGTATGAAGGAAGGCACGTCGAAGTGAATTGTCGAGTCTCCTTTTTTAGTGTATAATGCGGCTGAATGTATGAAAGTGGTTTTTGTGGGATTATAAATGGAGTCACCTGTGTGTTAGGCACATTATGGAACTAAGGCGCATTAGTAAAACACCAAACATGTAAAAAGGCTATAGCTGGAAATAAAAGAAAAGTCTTTAGAATTGCATGTCAGTGAATAGAAACTATGGTACTGATTTTGCTTGGTGAACCACAGGTCCCAGCAATACCTGTGGTGGACTTGCTCTTGCTGTATGTAGAATAAAGGGTGAGAGTAGCAAAAATACATTTCAAATTTAATGTAGTAAAAACTCAAAATGTAAAAATCTAACCAACATCAGATTTAATAGAGTCTTAAATTTAAATAGATTTTATAGGAGATATTTTTATATTTTTGGGATATTATATATTTTTATATTAATTTTATATGATAACTTTTTATTCCATTAGGAAGTTTAATGTCCCCCATAGGCAGATATAGGCTGGTATAAGCAGTTTAATATCCCCCATAGGCAGATATAGGCAGCTATATGTCCCCCATAGGCAGGTTATAGGCTGGTATAGGTCGTTATAGGCAGGTATAGGTCCCCCTAGGCTGGTTATAGGCAGGTATAGGGCATTATAGGCATGTTATAGGTCCCCCTAGGCAGGGTACAGACATGGTATAGGTCACCCTAGGCAGGCTATAGGCATGGTATAGGTCCCCCTAGGCAGGTATAGGTCCCCCTAGGCAGGCTATAGGTCCCCCTAGGCAGGCTATAGGCAGGTATAGGTCCCCCTACGCAGGCTATAGGCAGGGTATAGGTCCTCCAGGTAGGCTATAGGCAGGTATAGGTCCTCCAGGTAGGCTATAGGCAGGTATAGGTCCTCTAGGTAGGCTATAGGCAGGGTATAGGCAGGTATAGGTCCTCTAGGTAGGCTATAGGCAGGGTATAGGCAGGTATAGGTCCTCTAGGTAGGCTGTAGGCAGGGTATAGGCAGGTATAGGTAGGCTGTAGGCAGGGTATAGGCAGGTATAGGTAGGCTGTATGCAGGGTATAGGTAGGCTGTAGGCAGGGTATAGGCAGGTATAGGTCCAATAGGTCGGCTGTGGGCAGGCTATAGGCATGTATAGGTCCTCTAGGTAGGCTTTAGGCAGGGTATAGGCAGGTATAGGTCCTATAGGTAGGCTGTAGGCAGGGTATAGGCAGGTATAGGTCCTCCAGGCAGGCTATAGGCAGAGTTTTAAAACAAAAAAAAACACTTACCTGGCTCCCCGCTGCTCCATCTCCCCGCCGCTCCGTCTCCCGCGCGCTCCTCGGTCTTCTCGGCACAGGCGGGTGATGTCATCAGGCCGCGCACACAGCGTGATGACACACGCTCCTGTGCCGGAAACTCCGGACGGCCGCCCGGAGTCCACTGCGGCGCAGGGAGCGCTCGCTCTCTGCGCCGCAGTGGTATCTCTTCACCTGTGTGCGTTCTGGAGGAGTCGCACACAGGGGAGGAGATCGCTGACAGCGCCCGGGCCATCGCAGTGCCCGGAGGCTGTCAGCTGTACTCGGCCTTCAGCTATATGCGGTCCAGGAGGAGTCGCATATAGCTGAAGCGTCCCTGTCGGCACTCCGGCCATCGCAGCGCCCAAGCGCCAACAGTGACTCGAGAATAAGGGGATTTTTCAACACATTTTTTGTGCTGAAAAACTCGGCTTATACTCGAGTATATATGGTAATTTTATACAGTTTGATAATAATCAGAAATTACTTTTTATTATTGTACTGGTGTAAGTGGAGAAATATTGGACATTTTTGCCCTAACAGCAAAGCTAGCTCCACTTCGACTCCTCAGGCTCAGGAAGACCACACTGAAATAGGTCTGCCTGTCGGAGCAGTAATGCGCCTAGTTTTGCCGAACCACATTCATATATGTGTCTAATATTACGAGTGTGGTGCGACACACCTCCATAACGCCCCCAGAACACCCCTTCATGTTAGGCGCATTAGAAAGTGTTGAGTCTTATGAACAATGCATCTAACACATTCATTAGGCACATTAGACATCGTAGCCAGCTCACTTTGGCGCATTTGACGCCAGAAAAGGGTGAAAAACGTGATCATACAAGTCTCCCAAAGTGTTGTTATTATTGATAATGGAAGATCGCCTGTAACAAAACCAAATAACTATTACTACATCAATTTTTATTTAATAATTGTTTATTCAAATTATTCGTAGGAGTTGCTATGTATTTTGTATTTCTTTTTTAGTTCAAAACTTGGATGTTATAACCTGCAAAACTGAACACATGTATCCCTGTAGACTTCTGGTAGTCACTCTTTTTAAGGTCACTTATTGTTTTCTACTTCTATTATTTATTTACTACATATTGTTTTTTATTAGATGAATATATTCATTTGTTTGCAGCAAACTGTCTACTAGGTATTGTCAGCGAGGTAACACTATGCATAAATGATAAGGGTGGTGTTCTTAGGGTCATTACCCAAAAGAAGGCTCAAGTGCAAAATTCAAGTCAGAACATGTATCTGCAATTCTCAAGTCTGGCTGTTATTTTATATGTGATATGCTCTTGTAACTGGATGTCTTGTGAATACAGTAAATTATTAGTCTGTGTCACAGTACTTTACTATTAGTGGTTGTGGTCTACATTTTTCCCCATTACATTGTCCACTGAGTGGGGCAGATTTATTAATAGTGTCTTACTCTTAGACAACGTAAAGTTAGACTAGACAGTATTACAATTCACCACATTTATCATAGTTTTGATATATCTGGCGCAGGTTAGAACTGTCTAAGTTTGTACCATCTTTCGGTTGGCTTAATTTTACGCCAGAAACTGCGACAAAATTCCCAGCGAATCCACGCCCCTTTTACGAGGCCACGTCTGAAACCGTGTAAAACACATAGTAAATATGGGGAAAAGCTTATAAGACATTATTTTTGAAACAAATTGAGCCAGAATTCTGGAGTCACTGACTTGATAAATCCTCTCCAGTGTGTGCAGGGACACACCTCTTTGAAAACTGGAATGAAAACACCCATCTCACAGATTCAGTAATAGATTTGTGGAAGGGATAACAGAAGAACAGCACAACACAGAGATATAAGAGAAGATGCTCCAGAATTGTTATTTCACAGGAAACACAAGTATTTACTAAAACAGACAAGACAGGAGAAGTCATGGGTCCTCTTTAAACCATGGATTAAGTTATTGGAAATGTGAATATTTTGAATTTTTTTTTGTGGAAATTGGATTCTTAAAAAAAGAAATCAGGCTACACTTATGGGGTTCTAAAAGCTTTCAATGACTTAGCGATTACAAAATTCTGAAGCAGAGAATTCCATAGTCTATAGCAGGGGTTCCAAAACTCCAGTCTTCATTCCCCACCAACAGGTCATGTTTTTCAGGATCTCCCACAGAATGCACTGACAATAATTATATCACCCGTGCAGCATAATTAAATCACTTGTACACTGCTAAGGAAAGCCAGAAAACATGACCTGTTGGTGGGGAATGAAGACTGGAGTTTTGGAACCCCTGGTCTATAGTTATACCTCATTTAATGTAATTAATCTCTATGCCCCACTTACAAAAACATACAACAACAACATAACTAGACATGACAGTTTCAAAACAGCACCTATATAGCACCTACATTACAAATACAGGCAGTCCCCGGGTTACAAACGGGATAGGTACTGTAGGTTTGTTCTTAAGTTGAAACTGTATGTAAGTCGGAACAGGTATATTTATTAAATGTAATTCCAGCAACATTTTTTTTTTTTTGTTTTGAATAGTGCATGGAACAGTTTCTACATTTGTTTTGCTGTCTGTGCCCTTTTTTAGAAGATTTCACCTAACTTTCTATATCTCATGTGCAGTGTTGAATGTCAGCCACGCCCCATAAGTCTCTGTTTGTAACTAGGGGACGTATGTAAGTCAGAACGACGTAAGTCGGGGACTGCCTGTACATATATACAATGTCATACATCAATAAGATAAAATATAGTATGCAGTGTTCAGAAAAGGCTGGGTTTACATATCGTTTTGTCAATACATTAAATCTATGCTTTTGGTTAGTGGGAAAACAAAGACCAAATGCATTTTTTAAACATATTCATTAAAACAAAATTGTTTAAAAAGAAATAAAAGTGTAAAAAAGGTGTTTTTTTTTTATCTGACTATTTTTTACTATTTTGCCATAGGCAAACTTAAAATCGTCTTTTTCTCAATCTTTAAAAGCCCCCCAAAAACTTTAATTTTTTATTTTAAAATTTTTAAACCCCTTTAAATTAACATATTTTTAAAAACCTGATTTTTTCCCTTTCCAATTTGTCCCCTTTTTTAAATTGGGGAAGGAATAACCCTTTTCTATTTAAAGTCGGGGGGAAACACCCCCTTTAACAGGAAAACCTTATATAAAACGGTGATTGACTAACCCCAAAAAAGAAATCCAAGACACCCTTAAGGGGGCAGTCATCCCTAATCAAATTTGGCCCTTAAAACCCAAAAAAGGGTTTTCCTTTGTGAGCCCTTTTGCAGAGGGGAAAACCCCCGGGTAAAAAAGAGGTAGGAATTAACAAATAAAAAATTTTAATGTCTGCCCCCTTTAAGTTTTTTTTGCTTTATAGAATCAGAACTGATAGAGTTTAAGTTTGCCTATGGCAAAAAAAGTAAATATAGTCATTAAAGTCACCCCTTTTTTTTCTTGCCCGGGTTCCCCCTTTTTTTGGAGACTATTTGGCATATTTTTTACTCATTTCACATATCTTGTGTTTGCAATTTTTAAAAATTTTTTTTTTTTGATGTTTTTTTTTTTCCTGTAAAACAGGGTATTTGCAGAAGTCTATTTTTAGCTTTAAGTCTTGAAATGTTTTGTTAAAAAAATTTAAAAGAAAAGGGTTTGCTTTTTAACGCTTTTTAATTTTTTTTTATTTTCTTCATGTGATTTTTATTGACAAAATAAAAAAAATTTTTTTTAAAAAGGGATTGTTTTCTAAAACCCCATTAAACTGGAAAATAAAAAATATACAACTTTTGCCACGATTGAGTTTTAAATAACATATGCATAGAAATACATGTTTGTGATTGTTTAACATGTCTAAAATTTTAACCCAAAAAATATCCAAGTGTAAAAACTGAAAAAAACGGTGGTTTTGAACGGGGGCTTTTAAAAAAACTTAAAAGAGCATTCGTTTTAGATGATACTTTAAAAATGGATTAAAAAAGTTAAGATTCCCTGATTTTGTTTTTTAACAAAGTAAAAAGGAAAAGAAATCCTTTAACTCTGTTTTTGTAAATTTTTCAATTTTTGATCAATCAGAAGGCAATAAACCAAACCTATGAAAAATTTGGTTTTAAAAAATTTGGGGTTGAGCCCCCAATTTTCGTTGGCTTTCGGGTTTGTCGATAATCGAAAAGTCCCGGGCCACTATTTTGGATAAGGGTTTTTTTGTATTGGGGCGGGGCTTTGATTTTGAAACGAAAGACCCCTTAAAGTCTTTGGGGAAAAAAGGGGTGACAAAAAATTTATTTCAAAAAAGGCTTGGGAGAAGCTTTTAAAATTTTTCATCCAACAGTCAATTTGGGTACGTGCTAAAACTTAGGGAACAAAATTTAGGTTTAAAAAGTCACAGAAAAAAAAAATCACACACCATTTACTACCCTGTCTTGTACCAAAAGCCTGACCCCCTTTAAAAAATGCATCACCCCCAAAAAATTAAAAAAGGGTTGCCGGGGAAGGGGGAGTATGATTTGAACCATCATGTTACTTTTGGAAAATGGACATTGAAAATCCCTTCCCGGAACGCAGCATGAGCCCCAAAAACCCGCATGAAACCCCCCATTTTAAAAAGTGCCGCAAAAAAGGAGTCTTTCAACCCAATTTTTTAGTTTAACTGGACATTAAATTACCTGTCCTGGCCCGCAAAATTTGACCTTTAAACCCTTTTGTCTGACCCCCGTTTTAAAAAAAGTGGGGGGAAAAGGGAGTCGGGTTTGTCTGTTTTCGGGTTATTTTTTCGTATAATACACTGTATTTTTTGAAACCTTTAAATTCCCCTTTGGTGACTTTGTTTGGGGGTTTTAAGTTTTTTTAGTAGATGCTGCGTCAAGGGAAAAATGCGGGGGTGCGAAAAAGCAAAAAAACACGTAAATTTTTTTATGTTTTGGGTTTAATTAAACGGTTTTTTTTGCCCCTTTTTAATTTTCACCTGTGGGGGGAAATAGAATTGTTTTTTAAGTTTTTACGTAGTGTGGTAAAAGAAAAAATGCGGGGGGTTGCGCAAAAGTCAAAAAAACGAAAATGGTTTGTTTTCGTACAAATACAGGTATTTTTTGGCCAAACCAAAAAAACCTGTGCTGACTACAAGTTTGCTGGATTGAAATTTTAAAATGAAAAGGGGGATATTCAACATTTCATTTGTAATGGGTAAAATTGAAAATAAAAACCCCTTTTCCGGGGAAATTTTATACTGATAAAAAAAGGGGAGTTTTGCAGTAACAAAGAAAACCTGCATTTTCCCTAGAATGATGGGGTACCCAATTAAAAGGTTCAGGTCCCCAATACCCCAGGAAATTTTATTTCCCCCCCCCCCCAATTTAGGAAACTTTTTAAAAATTAAAAGGGATTTTTCCCCCTACAATGTCTACACTAAGTTTGGTGAACTTTACCGTGTTCTTTTTAGATAGGTTCCCCCTGTGTTCGCCCGAAAGGCCCCCCCCCCCCCCGCTCCCACCGCCGGGGAATTTACAGCGGTTTAAGATGTGCTTTAAAATTTTAGTTAACTACAAAAAATCTTCAAATCTCTAATCAAAACCCAAATTTGGGAAGGATCAAGTAAAAGAAGATTTTTCTCTGTGCAGACTAATTTTCACTGGGGCTGTTTGGCCCGGGCGAGCAAGGCCCAAACCCCTATGAGACGCTGAAGACACTGAGGCAAAAAAAGGGAAAACCCTTTGTTCTATTTTTAAAAACCCGGGGTTTCTGGATTTTTCCAGCCAATGCAAATAAACACCCCAGTAAATAAGTCGCCCCCACACATCCTAACCCTGCTCTATTCTAAAAATTCTGATTTTGGGCCCCCCAAAATTACGGAAGGCCAAAAAAAGGCGCGATTTTAAATAGTTGTTGACAGTTTTAAACCCTTAATTATCCATGATCGGGAAAAATTTCGTTCCCCCAAAAAAAACCTTCCCCAGTTTTTAAAACTTTGTCGATAAAAATCACTCAACACTAGTAATTTCCACATATTAGGATGGAAATATTTTGGTGACTTGTAATATAGAAATCAGAAAAACACCTGGATCAATGAGCCATCTTAGCAATCTAGTACCCATTCAGTAACAAAAAAGGCATCCAGAATTTTCTCAAACTAGATAGTGTATTAAATGCCCAGATAAATTGTGGATTTATGGTCTAGATTAATATTGTTACACATAAAGATAATAGAAAAACAGTACCAGACAAAATGTTGTTACATAAACCAAATAAAAAAAATTTTAAAAACAAAAATAGAGTCCAGAAATACAGAACATACAGATAAACAATACATGCAGTGTCCAGATATATGAGGCAAATGTAAAAGCACCCAGGTCTATGCTCCGCTAAAATAAATAATAATAAATTTATATATAATTTCAGATAAAAGAATATAATGCCAAACCCCTTTTTTAATCCTGATATCTCCCCGGTTTGTCGTTAGGCTACTCTAATGTATTTTAAAATCGCAAATTTTTAGCGATTTTAGGATTTTAAAAGCGCCGAAAATACGATTGTTTGTGCAGCCCTGTAGACTACAATAGAAAAAAAAAAAAAAATGTTTCCACATGTCTTTTCTACAATCGTCTTTCGATGTATAATACATGTTTGAACAATAGCTGGCGCTTTTAGTTTTTTCTGTGTCTTTCCATACAATACAATTGTATAGGCGACATCAAAAAAAAGAAGCAACTGGTTTTTGTGCAAAACGTGACAAATACCATGGTCGTGCATTGGAAAAAAATGTCCGCTTTCGGCCTTTTTTTGTCCGATGCAGTGTAGCCCCGCCCCTTTGGGCCAAACAGTATTTGCCTCTTTCACATGATCAATCGGAAGACTCAAAAGCGGTTATATGAACCCATTGATTCAAGCACTTCTTTGTACCATAGAGTATACATGTTGGGGAAACTGACTAAAAACCTGCTCTTTTCACAGACTGAAAGAACCAAGTGTAAGGTGATATATGTAAGTGCATCTTTGAAGGACACTTATGGGCACTTTGTAAGTTTTATGGGTAAAAATCCATCCACTAGTCATTTATACCTAGTATGAGATTAGCAGACATCAGTACTGTTTTACATATACAGTAGCTCCTGCCTTCTTGTAGCTCTCTGCTTAGGAATTTAACACTGTTCAATAGACACAATTGCACCTAATTTCCCCCGAATTTGACATTTGTTTTTTTTTTATTAGAAACAGTAGAATATTCAATAGGATGTTGAGTGTAATCTGCTATGCTTTATTAAGTATAGCTCTGCCAGCTTGTTACCCTTTTGTTATTAACACCCAAAATCCCCTCTTAGATGTGAAGATCAGTGAGAGTTTACTGTGGTTCGTCAGGTTCATGTAGTGACATGGGCTGGTCTAATTATAATATTAAATGTATTCATGAATATGAAGATATAGCTGAACAGCACAAGGAGAGAACTGAAAAAACCCAAGGGTGTGGAGCCTTGAAGTGGAGGAGAGCATGCACTAAGACTTGTACAAAAAGACAAACAAAAGGGTATATAAGTACACTATAGCGCTAGATGTCTGTGTAGGGCTAGCGAGTTAGATATAGGAATTCGGGAATTTTCCCTTAGTGCACATTTATGGCTTTAATGTATTTCCTATGAAGAGTGTAACAGGTGTAATGCATGAAAGGACCCACAACACGATCTATGTGGTCCAACGGATAATGCAGAGTTTAGTTTGGATATTTTAGAAGAAAATGGTGCTCACCACATATCTGGTAAAGTTAGAAAGTCTAGAAGAAGGGTGTGGAGCCTTGAAGTGGAGGAAAGCATGCACTAAGACTGGTACAAACAGACAAACAAAAGGGTATATAAGTACACTAAGGAGCTAGAAGTCTGTGTAGAGATAGCGAGTTAGATATAGGAAATCGGGAATTTTCTCCTTAGTGTACATTTATGGCTTTAATGTATTTTCTATGAAGAGTGTAACAGTTGTAATTCATGAAGGACCCACAACATGATCTATGTGGCCCAACGGATAATGCAGAGTTTAGTTTAGATACATTAGAAGAAAATGGTGCTCATCACATATCTGGTAAAGTTAGAAAGTCTAGAAGAAGGATTGGTGAACAATAGGGGATATTTTTTCAATGAGATAAAAGATAAAAAGGTGATTGGGAATGGGGATAAGGTGTGGAGTTATAGCAAGAATGGGTATAATAAACTGTATTTTATACTTACAAGGAAAAGCAAGAGACGTCTGTATCAGTGGCCTGCCTCTGAAGACCTGAAAAATGGATAGTGGATAGTCACCTTAGGTATTGTTCATTTTTATTGCTTTGTTTTAATTTTTATGGTGGACTAATCATATATTTGTTGACTCCTCCTTTAGATCCCTTAGAGATTATGGATGATCTTATTATTCGAATGAGATATTTTAATTATTGCATTTA
>JAODAL010025507.1:0-58508 GCA_025379985.1 Phyllomedusa bahiana | reverse complement strand
GAACTCATACCCTCTGGTCTGATGTCATTTCTTCATGCCGGCAATCAGTGTTCAATTTGGACAGCAGTAGTCATGCGGTGTACCCCTGAACCCAACAATCTAACTAAGTTCTAAGGATCACAGCTAAAAGTAGAGCTGTCGCTGTGAAAAAATAGAATAATTTTGCTGAGCTGTTTGCTGAGCTGTTTGGACAGAGGCAGAGCGCACGTCCTACTGCTATGAGACGCTGACACACACTGATCATGAACAGGAAGGGCTGTTCTATGTAAAACGAGGTCATGTGATTTTTCCAGCCAATCGCAACCATACACATCCCAGTCATGACGTCGCACAGACATCTCACCCTGCTCTATTCTCTAAGTTGATTTGCTGGCCGCCAAAATGACAGGAAATGCCGAAAATGGCGTGATATTAATAGATGATGCACAGATTTTAACCTAAATTATCGCGTGATCTAAAAAATCCGATCAACGTAAATACCGTGCCGATTTCAACTTTGTCGATAATAATCGCTCAACACTAATTATAACCTATGGAGAAGTATTGACCAATCAAATTCAAAGGCGGGACAGTTCAAAATACAGTAAAAATGGAGAAAAGAGCTGATTGGTTGAGCTAGCGGGGGCTTGGCTATCTTGGCCAATCAGAATAGGAGTGACAGGGACCCATTATAACCTATGGAGAAGTTTTGACTAGTTTTGTCCAATCAAAATCAAATGCGGGACAGTTCAAAATACAGTAAAAATGCAGAAAAGAGCTGGCTATCTCGGCCAATCAGAGCGCGAGCTACTTGTCCCATTGTAGTCTATGGCCAGATCGGGGCAAGGAAATCTCGGCTCTCAGCGCCGTGCGTCATGGAATGTGATTAAAAAAAATAATTTTTATTAGGTGTCAAATATTATCTGAAAATGAGCTGAAACCTTCTATAAACATAAATCAATAAAATCCCTAACAACGCGTTTGTCGCCGAGACCGGCGCTACATTATGAATCGCGATATAGAGAATTGCCAGGAAATACAGTAATTCAAATTCTATAAGCTCTTCTCATTGGTCGGCAGAAACCAACCAATCAGAATAAGAGCGACAATGACCCATTACATGCTATGGAGAAGTATGGACCAATCAAATGAAAAGGAGGGACAGTTCAAAATACAGTAAAAAAGCCAGAAAAGAGCTGATTGGTTGAGCCCAGGCCGCAGATATGAATCCACCAATCAGATGTAGTGAGTCTATTTTGAATGGAGAAAGAAGGGCGCGATAGAAGTGCGCCCTAAAAGTTATTACTGTCTATGGGAAATATTCTAGGACTGTGATTGGTTGGGGAGAAGAGGGGGTGTATTTTCGTTACACCCCCACTATTGATCCTTGGCTAACGAAAATAAAGAAAAAAAATTAATTTATTGAAATAATTTTTTTTTTCGTTACCCCCATATTATTGTTCATTATACAGTATATACAGATCGGCACAACTTCGTGAGTCTTATCATTTGATTTGGTCATGTACAGTTTTATTACAGATTGCATTAGAAAACCCATAAGAGCGTCGCTCGCTATCCCATTGGTCCAAATAACCACGCCTCTTTTAAATTAGCCAATCACAAACAGAGCTCGCACTGCATTTCTTTTCCCCATAGAACTCTATGAGAAAGCTCAGCCGCTGATTGGCTAAGCAGGACGAGCCCCTTTTCCCTCAACCAATCACAGTCCTTCATACATGTCACCCTCAGTGCTTAAAAACAAGATGTGGACCCATGGGCAGCAGCTTTATATACCTGAAACAGTAAGACTGAAGATTCTGAGGCTAGCCCACGATTCCAAGATTGCAGGTCACAAAGGAGTGCAGAAGACGCAGGAATTTTTATCCCGATTCTTTGGTGGCCCAATTATCTACAGGATGTAAAGAAGTATGTAACATCATGTGACATCTGTGCTAGATGCAAGACTACACGTTCTTCACCCTCAGGTTTGTTACAGCCTTTGCCAGTCCCTTCTCGCCCCTGGGGTTCTATTTCCATGGACTTCATCTTAGATCTACCTACCGCTAAAGGGTAGTTGACCGACTCACCAAAGCTGCACATTTCATTCCATGTACCGGCCTACCCTCTGCCAAAGACACAGCGGATCTCATAATTCAGAATGTATTTCGTCTTCATGGAGTCCCTGATGAAGTTATCTCGGATCGTGGGGTGCAGTTTACATCCATATTTTGGCAGAGTTTTTGTTCAGCACTGGATATTGATATTAATCTGTCAACCGCCTTTCACCCACAATCTAATGGACAGACTGAACGCACAAATCAGACCCTGGAACAGTACCTGCGATGTTATATTTGCCATTTAAAAGATGATTTGGTTGATCTGCTTCCTGTGGCTGAATTTTCATACAATAATTCCCAAAATGCCTCTACCAAACAGACTCCTTTCTTTGCAAATTCCCCAAATTCTCCCCAAATTCCCTGCTGTTCCACATATTCCAGCTGCCACGGAAAGGATCTCTGCATTACAGCAAAATTTACAGCTACTAAAGGAAACACTAGAAAGGGCTCAAGAAAATTACAAGAAGATGGCAGATAAACGTCGCAAACCAGCACCAACTTTCAAAGTGGGGGATAAGGTATGGCTTTCCACCAGAAATGTGAAACTTAGAGTTCCTTCACCAAAACTGGGACAGACGTTTGTCGGGCCGTATAAGATCATCAAGATAATCAGTCCAGTAGCTGTTCGGCTCAAACTCCCACAATCTATGAAGATTCATCCGGTGTTTCATGTGTCTCTACTAAAACTTGTCGAGTCCAATACCTTTCCGGGACATGTTCCCCCTCCTCCTGATGCAGTGGAGATAGATGGTCAAGAGCAGTTCGTCGTATAGCAAATCTTGGACTCTAGAATTTTCAGAAACAAGCTACAATACCTTATTAAGTGGCAAAGTTATGGGTCTGAAGAAAATTTGTGAGAACTTGTAAGTAACATTAATGCTCCTCGACTGATAAAACAATTTCATCAGAGACATCCGGAGAAACCAAGTCAGGTATCGTCCAGAGGCCGCTGTTGAGGTGGGAGTAATGTCAGGAATCTGCTGCTATGCCTTGGAACTTATTAACTGTGTTTGCCCTTAAGTTTGCCCTCAGTTAAGATGGTGGATTGTGTCTCAGCTGGGTGCCATCTTGTTTCCCGTTTCCTGTTCCTGGTTCCTATATAAACTCCTTAAGCCTTCAGTTCACTGCTTGAGTATTATGCTTAGTTCCTGCTTAACAGTCCTCTCACCTTGGAACTTGCCGTCCAGCCTTGTTCCCGTTTATTGCAGTTAACCCTGCGCTAACCTATTGCCTGCTGTTGCTTCACCGTTTAACCTCTGTTCTTCCGACCAAGCAGCAACCATAACCTTCGTGGGACCTTGCTATCCACCTGCCTCCCTGTGTTTATACCTGGCCCTGCCATTGGATTCCAACAGTATACACCAGTATTGTGACAGGGTGTTACAAAGCTTCTATTGGCCGGGGTGTTTCAGGAAAATAAAGGATTTTTGCCAGTCATGTCCTGTGTGCCAGGTAACATCCCCAGTGGCCCACTTTCGTAGCCCTTTGGTTCCGTTGCCAATTGTAGAGGTTCCGTTTGAACGGATTGCAATGGATCTGGTAGGGCCCCTGGTGAAGTCAGCTAGAGGGCACCAATATATTCTTGTGGTTGTGGATTATGCAACTCGGAAGCCAGAAGCGGTGCCCTTGAGGAATACGTCATCCAAATCCATTGCCAGTGAACTGTTTTTTATATTCTCCTGAATAGGGCTACCAAAGGAGATTTTGACGGATCAAGGGACACCGTTTATGTCTAAAGTGATGAGGGAATTATATAAAGTCCTAAAAGTTTAACAATTGCATACCTCGGTTTATCACCCTCAAACAGACGGTTTAGTAGAACAGTTTAATAAAACCTTAAAATCCATGTTAAGAAAGCTGGTAGAGAGGGACAGACGTGACTGGGACTGTTTATTGCCCTACTTGTTATTTTCCATCACGGAGGTGACCCAAGCATGCACTGGGTTCTCCCCATTGGAGCTAATATATAGGCGACACCCCAGGGGTTTACTTGACATCGTGAAGGAGACCTGGGAGAGTGAAGCCACCCCATACAAGAGTGTCATTGAACATGTGGCGGAGATGCAGGATAGGCTGTCTAATGTAATTGCGTCTAATGTAAAGGCTGTCTAATGTAAAGAGGCACAGTCCCGGGTGTATAATTGGTGGCCAGACTCTGAGAGTTCAGACCGGAGGATCGGGTACTTGTGTTGGTACCAACAGTAGAGAGCAAATTCTTGGCAAAATGGCAGGGTCCCTACGAGGTGGTAGAGAAGGTGGGTGACGTAAATTACCGCATACACCAACCTGGTAAGAGAAAGCCCCTGCAGGTATACCACATGAATTTGCTCAAACTGCTGAGACGCTGTCCCCTTCCCAGAAGCAACAATGTAGGGAGTTGTTGCAGTGTAACAAGGACTTGTTCTCAGAGGTGCCCGGGCTGGTAAAGGGCATTGAGCATGAGGTACTGACTGAGCCACATGTTCGGGTAAAATTGAAACCCTACAGGATTCCAGAAGCCTGCAGGAAATAGTGTCCAATGAAGTGAAGTGGATGGTAAAGTTAGGGTTAATAGAGGAGTCCAAGAGTGGTTGGTCCAGTCCAATAGTCCTGGTACCAAAACCGAACAGGGAATGGAGGTTTTGCAATGATTTTCGCAAACTCAATGAGGTGAAGTTCGATGCCTACCCTATGCCCTGATTGAACTGATTAAGAGGCTAGGGCCAGCCTGCAATATTACCACGCTAGACCTAACAAAAGGGTACTGGCAAATCCCACTGGCTAGGGAAGCTAGGGAGAAGACGGCTTTCTCCACACCAGAAAGGTCATACCAGTATGTGCGGATGCTGGTCGGGTTACAGGGAGCGCCAGCTACGTTCCAGAGGGCCATGGACCATATATTACGTCCCCATAGGAAGTATGCAGCTGCATATCTTGATGACATTGTCATTTTTAGCAGGGACTGGGCGAGAAATTGCAAACAACAGTGCTGATCTCACTCCTGCAGCTCATTTTAAAATTATTGGTACCACTAACCTGGACTAGTCACAGTAATAGATTATATATTTTAGGAGCTTATACTGTAATCATAGAAAAATACAATTAGCCCCCAATAACACTTTCAACTTTTAATGGTATATTCTAAAAAAATATAGAAATTTATACCAATGGCCATTACTTCTCATAACAGATAAGTCACGTCATGGCACACGTTGTTGCCGTGGAGGAGCAAGGTGCTACAGGAGTTAATCCCTCCAGTGGGGTGACACACCCAGAGAGAAACCTGGCTGATAGGATTGTCAGCTCGGCTTCAAGTCAGCTCAGAGGGTGTGTTGCTCAGGCCAATAGAAGAGTCCGGAAGCCGCACCAATCAGCTGCTGGGGCGGTGTCCGGGTGGCTCATTTAAACCAGCTCAGTTTGCTTTATCTTTGCCTGTGAAAGGTTCCCCTTGCGCTTCTCCTGTTTCCCCGTTTGCTTGTTTCCCTTGTTACCTTGACTTTGGCTTGCTGCCTGACCTCACTCTCGTCCTCTGATTCTGTACTACGTTACCTTCTGGTTTTGACCCTTGGCTTGTCTTACGTTTTTCTCTTGGTGTCCGATTTGTGGCTTTCGTGTACCCGTACCGTTATCGACCCGGACTGCTGACTTCACGTTTCCCTGACAGCCCTGCACATAGTTGAGTAGGGACTGTCGTCCATTTGGGGTCTGCCATTTAGGGCAGTACGCCAAGTAGGCAGGGACAGTAGGCTTGGTGGCAGTCAGGGCCCACTGCACCTCCTCTGACATGATATTTTCACAGGCCATACATTACTGCTTTCCACGCACCATGAACCCCATGACGATGCTGGTAGGGCAGATGCAGGGACTTACCCAGTTGGTCCAAAATCTGGCACTAAGGGTGCAGCAGCAGGAGACCTCCTTGGGTAACCCCAGGATCGGAGTTCCCCGACACCACCACTCCCTTTTATGGAACCCCCAATCCAGTTACCTGATAGGTTTTCCGTTGACAGGAGGGCCTTTCTGTCTTTCAAGGAAGGCTGTCGTTAGTATTTCCGACTCCGGCCACGTACCTCTGGTAATGAGGAACAGAGAGTGAGAATTGTCATCTCCCTACTCCAAGGTTTGCCCCAGGAGTGGGCATTCTCACTACCCCCAGAGGCACCCGAATTGTCCTCAGTTGAAAGATTTTTTGTTTCCTTGGGTCTCCTCTTCGATGATCCTGATAGGGAAGCGGTGGCCGAGACTCAACTCACCACCCTAAGGCAAGGTAAGCGGATGTAGAGGTGTATGCTTTGGAATTTTGACGCTGGTGTTTTCCGTCAGGGTGGAACGACCAAGCCCTAGGTGACTCCCGGGAAGGTCACCTAGGTGAGCAGGTATTCCCTATTGTGTCAAAGATACTATTGCTTCAAGTTAAAATTTCGAAATTTTTCCAGCTGTATTTTTTGGGGTGCTTTTGGGATTTCTGGAATCACCCCAATTTTCAAGACGTTCTTGGGTGGGGTTTGGGCCTTTTTTGGAAAGTCTTTCTGTTTTCCCTGCGGGTTGTGGCCATTGATTCCCCCCCTTTGGGTCAAGGGCAAATCCAGTACGCCCCCAGAATGGAGATGCTAGTTGGGTTTACAAAAGGGAAAATGTATTTGTTTATCATGGAGGGCTTACCTGCTGATGTTGTTTTGGGGTTGCTTGGCTTCAAAAAACAAAAAACCCCTGTATTTTTTTGGGAATTGGGGGGAGTTAATTAGGTGGGGCGAGCAGTGTATTAAGAAATTCTTCCCATTGTTTTTGCTGAGCGGAATTTGAGCGTTTCCCCCCGCTTTTAAATTTTCGGGGATTTGTGGGGAGCTTTCCAAGACCCAGTCTGAAAATTTAAACCCCCGCATAGATATATTACTGTGTATTGATTTTCCTGGGTTAATTTCCCCCCAAAGGGGATATTAAAATCTGTCGGACCCAGGGGGGCCCGCCATGAAGCAATAATCGCAAAACCTAAAAGGGGTCACATTCTTTTCCTTTTTTCCCCCTATGGGTGCGGGGTTCTTTTTTGGGTTAAAAAGAAAATGGAACTCTCCGTCATGCAGATTATGGGGAGCGCAATAAAATAAAGGTGAGGAACCATTCTCCCTTTCGTTGATTCCGATTTGTTTAATCAAATTGGGGGGGCTGTGGTTTTCTAAGTTAGGCCTATAATCTTTTTCCCAAAAGGAAGGAGATGAGGGGAAGACCGCATTAATCCCCCGGGAGGGCCTTTTTGAATATCGGGTTATCCCCCTTTGGGGCTGTGTAAGCCCCTGCCTTTTCCAGAACCCAGAAACAACTTTTTCTGAATGATTGGCATTGCTGGTCGTCTATGGGGATGACATCTTAATTTATTCAAAAAAACTGGGCACAAATGTTAAAAATGTGCGACAAATTTTTACAAATATTTAAGTGAAAATAAATTGTTTGTCAAAATCAAAAAGTGGTTTTTGGGCTTTCAGGGGGTTTCCCTTTTCCTGGGATACAACTGTTTCCCAACTTTTCGTATGGATCCCGATAAATTTTCAGGCTTTTCCCCTCAAATGGGTTGGGTTTTCCAATATTATCGAAATGTATTCAGAATTTTTTGTTTTTTTCGTAGGGGACGGACATGACTAAGAAAGGGGGGAATTTTTCAGAAATTGGGCAACCTACCCCCTAGAGTCATTTGGGAAAAAACCTTAAGCAGTGTTTTGTGTACTCCGTTTTTTGGATTCAAGCAGATCAAGTAAACCCTTTGTGTCGAAGTTGACGCTTTTTGAGTTCGGAGTGGGGGCGGTTCCTCTCTCAGGGGTCGGCCTCAGACTAATCCCCGTCCTGGGGTTTTTTTTTTTTGTAAATTTTCCTCAAAAAAAAGGAAATTTATATTTTGGGAACCCCGCGGCTTTTGGCGATTAGTGGGCCTTCGAGGAATGGCGCCACTTCCCGAGGGTGCTAACACCCAACCCCTTGGTTCTAACGGATCAAAAAAACCCTTTTCCCTTTCTAGAGAATGCAAAAGGCAAAAAACCAAACCCCAGGCTCGTTGGCGTTTTTTTTTTTCCCCCCGTTTAATTTTTGGATCAAAAATGTTAAAGGGCGAGCTTTCTTTTTTGTCCAGTCACTCCCCTTTGGGGGAGGATCCTACCCATTTTACCCAAGGAGATGATTTACCCATGAGATTAAGACACACCAGAATAAACCCTGCAAAATTGTCCTGCTTTAAGGGGTTTTTGTCCCCCACCCAGTTTCGCCTGTTTTTTTAAAGGGAAATTAAATGATTCTGTATTATCCGGAATCCCGGAGTGTTGGCACAAAGAGGCCCCCTTCTGCAACTACTTGGGCCTTCTTTATATCGTGTGTGGAGGCCTATGTGGTGCATGGAAATGTGTTCTTGGGGAAAAGGGTTCCCAGAACCCCCCCTCCTGGTGAACTTTGCCCCTTTCCCCCCATACCGACATCCTGGACCCAAAAATCTCATGGATTTTTGACCATCTTCCCCACCTCTGAGGATAAAGGCTTTTGGGTAGTGGGGATCGTTTAGAAAAATGTGTCTTTAGTTCCACTCAGAGGGTTCCCGTCGTCCAAGAAGCTGCCAGTTGTTTTCAACATATTGTGAAATGCAGGGGGTTACCCGAGAATATCGTTTTGACAGGGGATCCAGCGGTTTCTCGCTTCGGAGACCCCTCTGTAAACTCGGGGTATTACCCCTATCCTTCTCCTCGGCCTTCCACCTGAGCTAAGGGCAGACGGGAGGGTAAACCCCAACCCAGGAACAAAAAAGCTTTGTTATTTTGTTTCGATCAGCAAGCGGTTGGGGAAATATTTACCTTTATGGAATTTGCGTTAACAATTGGATAAACATTCTTCTGGTGTTTTTGCCATTCTTCTGTAATATTTGGTTTTCATCCTAAGCTGCATCTTTTTTCCAATGCTACTTTTGACCCTAGTGGGGGGATGTTATCGTTAAGGAAATTTTGGGCCCCAAATCTGGGCCCCAAGTTCAAAGAACCTGGTCAATGCCCAAGATCCAAAAAAGGGAAAGGGGGGCAGGGGCATTTTTGCTCCAAAAGGGTTTTTTCTGTGGGTGTAAGGTTTGGTTGTCCACCCGTAATCTTATTTAACCATATAATACTGATGGAGTTATTTTTTTGCCTTTCGTTTTTTTTTCCTTTGTGGGCTACATTTTTTCAGAATTCCGGCTTGAAAACCGGGGGACTTTTCCTCAAATATGTTTTGGAAAAAAAGATTTTTTGGAAAAAAATAATTTTGGGGGGAAAAAAATTTTCGCGTTTTTTTTTAAAATTTTACAAGAAACCTGAAGGGGGTCATTTTTACTCCCCCATATATTTTGAGGGCCTTTTTCACTAAATGTTGTATAAAGTTTTTTGATAAATTTTTTTTTTCTCTGTCTTATTTACCCTGAAGGGGTTTATAAAGATGTAGTTTTTTTGTCAATTTTTACATTTTTTGTGTTTTTTCCTTTTTGGTTACGTGTAATGCTGAACCAAAAAGCTTGGGTTTACCTAGGCCTTCTTTCTTAGCAAATGAAGGGGTGGGTTTTTTTCTTAAGACAGGAAAGAAGTATTCGGAAAGTAAATTTTACTATCAGTTAGCTGAAGAGACAAAGAGAAAAGACGCGACATACGAGCTTGAAAGGGCTCTTTCAGGAAAATTTTTATGAAAAAAGTTTAGTGCCTGTCAACTGATTCAGCCACCCCTACTTTTTTGAAGGTGGGGGAACGTTTTTTTTTTTTTTAGTTTTTTATTTTTTCTATTTTTCAGAGGGGGAAAATATGAAATTTTGGAATTTGTGAGGGTATGGAGAGAAAAAGTTGATAAAGCTAGGTTTTTGGGTACTTTGCAACCATACCCGGGGAAAGAATCGGAATCCAATTTTCCCAGGAACAGTATTTTGATTCTGACAGTGATGAAGTTTTTTTCCTCAAAACATATCAATGAATCTGAAGACCAGAAAGGAACAAATTTCCAGAAGGTAAATAGTTATGTTATTTATTTGTTCTTCACACACTGAGTTGGGGCCTTTTTGCACCACAGAATTTTTGGGGGAATTGCCATCCCGGATATTCTGCCCCCAAAAAAGGGAACCACCCGCTATGCCTGAGCTCGCTCCCAAACCCCCGGGTGGAGCCCTGCAGGGGCAGGCAGCCTTGCTTCCCCCGAAGCACGGGTCCGTTTTCCCGGGGCGGTCCAGGGCCCCCGGGTTTGGAGCGGGCTTAGGTATTTTAAAAACCCGTCTGTACCTAGCGGGGTAGGTACGGGCCGGATTGTGGGGAGAATATCCGGTCGGATATTCCCCCCCGCTAAACCAGCCATTTTTGCACGGACCCCTTTCAAAACAAAAATTCTAAATTTTTTCATCACTTTTTTTCCAGTTTTTCCAAAAAAACAAAAACCAACAATGGGGGATCGGGCTCTTTTCAGTTTATGTTTCCTCGTGACCCCTTTCCGGTGTGGGCAGAAAAAAACAGCAAAAGTCCAGAAAAGGGAAAAAAAAAGTAACGAAGGCGGGAAGGGTAATGCAAAAAAACACCAGAGAAGGGGAATCTGAAGGAATATGTTTCAGGGATGGTATTCAATGGAAAACCTGTTTGAAATGGGGAAAACTTGCCGGTAGGGCGTGACAGCCAAAATATTTTCAGAAAACCTGGCCCTACAGGATACGCCCAAAGAAAAATCATTAATTTGTCCCTTTTGGCCATGGGGGTTTATTTTTTGATTCATATTATTTACCCTATAAAGAAAGTCGTTCAAAGCATGCGGAACAAAAATTTACAGTTTACTCTATCGATGAGGAGCTAAATGATTCATTTCGATATTCTTGCTCGTGGAATATCTGGCACGAACCCCACTCGATTAGCGTATTTGGTGTAATGACTGGGGAAAAAACCCCTTTTGCAAAGCGACAATGTCTAGGGACCGCTTTTTTGAAATTATGAGGTTTCTCGATTTATGAGAAATTACCGATCGGGGAGACTGCAAACGGCAAGTATGCTCTTTTTTTACTGTGTGGGGCAGGTTTTTGAAAATTGTTTATTGCGGGGTTACAAACCTGGCCCAAATAACGGGTATGGCAACTTTTCCCAAGCAAACAGGGGTCCTTCACGCAGTACTGCCTTCCCAAAACCCGATAAAAAGGCCACAAATAATTTGGTACTTTGATAAGGTACAAAAATCGGGGGAAATGGACTTCCCCTTAACTGGCAAAGAGACCCCCGCCGGGTGAGACCGTTTAGCCCACCATTTTAATGAATTTAAAAAACCCCGTTTTTGAAAAAAGGTGAATGTTTTAAAATAATTTTTATTAGTAAAAATTAGCTAAACAGCTAAAAAAGCCAAAGGCAAATGTGGGAACACTGAAGAAAATAAGCAGAAGTGCCGGGGTAAAATCCTGAAAGAGGTTTCTCAAAAGGGTTTTGTTTTAAGAAATTTTCATTCGTTATAAGGAAAGGTCAAACAAAAATGTTGTTTTTTTTGGAGTTCCGTCCCAAATCCGGTTTTTTGTTTTCTTCGATTCCGCTAAAAAAAAAACTCCGAAGGTAAAGTTTTTTTAAAAAAATGGAAATAGATGTAGTATCCGAGGAGATTAAAATTCCCCGCATTCCAAGGGGAAAGGCCCTTTTTATCTTTGAAAAAAGCCTTAACTTTGCGGGTAATAAATGAGGATAATATTCAAGGAGATTACCCACCAAAAAAAAGTCATGCAAGGGATTTTTCAAACGCTTGGAGGAGTTGAGTGGTCCTTTATGTCACAGATAGGGAAAAAGGTTTTCCACGTCCCAAAATTTTTACATCTCAGAAGTGTGGGTTTAAAAAAAATTTTGCCAGATCACAGAAAAGTGCAAGAAAAATAGATTGTCGGCAATTGTAAACTTGGGTAAGTTTTTTTTGGGGCAATTTTCGCCATAAATCAAAGGCAATGCCTAAAATGCAAAAAAACAAAATGTTTAGAAGGTGAAAAATTTTGCGCCTAATTTTTTATTTTTTGCCCCACTACATTTTCTCTGCTTTTTGTTCTTCAGTTTTTGTTTTTATGTGTGCACTTGAAAAAAAAAAAATGTTTTAAAAAAAGTCTATTAAATTATTGTATTTTCTGTAGAAAAAAAAAAAAAGCAGAAAAAAAAAACAATCAAAAGCATTAACTGTTGGATCTCACAATAATAATACATTACAAAAAATATAATTATTAATAAATAACCACAAATGAAACTCTAAAAATAAACGAAAACAAGCAAGGAGTCAAAATGACTCCTTTCAGTAGTTCTAGGCGGGGTCACGAGTCCAGTAGTCCTAGTGTTAAGGTGCCTCCTGGCAAACTAGTCCCACAATTTGTGGGTCCGTATGTGTTGCAAGAAGTAGTTAACCCGGTGGCATACCGTCTGAAGTTACCTCCTTGTCTCCGGGTACATAATGTCTTTCATCAGTCATTATTAAAGAGATACATACCGGCTATGACTTCACCTTCCAAGCTCCCTCCTTCTGTAAAATTTGAGGGTGAAATGAAATATGAGGTCACTCGTATCTTGGACTCCTGCAGAGGTCAGAGATCCCTGCAATACCTTGTCCACTGGAAGGGTTATGGTCTGGAGGATTCATGCCGAATCTCTGATCAGGGAATTCCACGACTCCCACCCGGACAAAGCCGGACCAGGGAAGGTTCCAGTGGCCCCTCCGAAAGGGGAGGTACTGTCACGGCACATGTTGTTGCCGTGGAGGAGCAAGGCGCAACAGGTGTTAATCCCTCCAGTCGGGTGACACGCCCAAGGAGAAGTCTGGCTGATAGGATTGACAGCTCGGCTTCAAGTCAGCTCAGAGGGTGTGTCGCTCAGGCCAATAGAGGAGTCTGGAGGCCGCCCCAATCAGCTGCTGGGGCGGTGTCCGGACGCCTCATTTAAACCAGCTCAGTTTGCTTTATCTTTGGCTGTGAAAGGTTCCCCTTGCGCTTCTCCTGTTTCCCCGTTCTCTTGTTTACCTTGTTACCTTGACTTCAGTTTGCTTCCTGACCTCGCTCTCATCCTCTGATTCTGTACCGCGTTACCTCCTGGTTTTGTCCCTTGGCTTGGCTTACGTTATTCTCTTGGTTTTTCGATTTGTGGTTTTGGCGTACCCTTACCGTTATCGACCTGGACTGCTGACTTCACATTTCCCCAACGGCCCTGCACGTAGTAGAGTAGGGACTGTTGTCCAGTTGGGGTCTGCCATTTAGGGCAGCACGCCAAGTAGGCAGGGACAGTAGGCTGGGTGGCAGTCAGGGCCCACTGCACCTCCTCTGATGTGATATCACAAAAACAAAATAACATATAGCTTTTTCATTCACCAATAGTTCAGGGTCTAGATGTTTAAGAAGCAATAGTTGTTTCTGGCATTGGACATCTTGGTGTTTCTCCAGGTAGGAAGGATTCCAACATATCTTGTGAGAAAATATCATGCAATGTTTTATTTAACCCTACTATTCCAGTTATGTTCTCACCCTCTTGAGTACCCGTCCCAAAGAGAGTTAGTTGTCTCCTATGTCTACTGTGGTTAACAGGTTGTTTTTTTAACATACAGCCACATACAGATTCCCCATTTTATGTTAATTTAGTTATTTATTAAAGTGTAATAAAAAACCAACAAACAAATGACAGTGTAGGACTAGAATGTTGGTTCATCTATCAAGAGAGCATAGTTACATTATCAACGTCTACAGTATACTATTAAACACAAATCTGTTGTGGAGAGAGAGGTTCTGGATAACTGGCAAACCAAGTTGATGTAACTCAGTTCTGCTCAAGAAATATATAATGTAGCACCAGCCTTGCTCAGCAGAGCCAACCCAACATACAGTTAAGTAGGCGCTGATGACCTTATCCATGTAGAATAGACTGGACATTGAATCTATAGACAATCCTTCCTGATTAGCCACCACAGTGGTCGGTCCAAGAAAGCAACATTACATTATTTTTTTTATCACAATGACAACATAGTGAATGTGGATACCGGCTACATACAGTATTTTTGGCATACTCTTCTCCATTTTCCCCATTGTCCATACATAAAGGGAAACTTTCCACCAATTAAACTATTTACTTACATGTATTAAGTTACATAATGCCGACACATTCTGCAGATTGTCATCATTCTTCCTTGTTCCTATTGTGGCTCACAATCTAAGTTCCAAACTAAACCTCCAGTAAATTTTAAGAAAATATGTGTGATTAAACTCTTGAAAACACTAAAGAGACATACAAGCTTCTTGTAGTTACATCCCTTGTTCAGATTTAACCCCAGTATCAGCAAATCAAGAGTGCTAGCTAGGGATGAGCAAATCAATTCTGACGAAGTGAAATTCATTTCAAATTTCAGGGAAAAATTTGATTCTGAACGAAGCCGAACTTTATGACGATTTGCGGGAATGAATCTAAAATGGCCGCGAGCACATGGCGTGACATGGGGCAGAGAACTCAGGGAGGAAGAAAAGAACACCCTCACTGACATGTGCTGACATTCAGCCAATCAGCAGCCAGCCAGCTTCTTTGACGTCACAGCCCTATAAGTAGAGAAGCCATGTTTGCCACTTCTCACTTTGTTTCCTATGCACAAGCATCTGGCTGTAGCTGCACTACATTGCACTCTGTGCAAAACACTTCCAATTTTTGAGCTACTGGGGTGAAAGACCTTCACAGGTGTGCGTCATATACACACCTGCTCCTGAATCAGCGGTTTTTATTTTGGGATATTTCAATCTATGCTCAAGAGTCCATATATCCTCTGTTTGCGGAGTAATTCTGAGTCAAATCCAGGGTGTGTGTCTGTTTCTGC
This sequence comes from Phyllomedusa bahiana, assembly GCA_025379985.1. Classification (NCBI taxonomy): domain Eukaryota; kingdom Metazoa; phylum Chordata; class Amphibia; order Anura; family Hylidae; genus Phyllomedusa; species Phyllomedusa bahiana. The sequence continues at coordinate 43,614 of JAODAL010025507.1, read as the reverse complement.
CCCATAAACGCCTGAAATCCATCAACTTCAGTACTTTAACTACTATAATCTGTGGCCAAGAGTTAATTTATCCACTCTTTGTGGAGAATTCTGTGTCAAATCCAGTGTTTATGTATTTCAGCTCTACATAAATCTCAAATCCAGCCACTCCAGTCTCTTGGGATATTGCTATCTGTGGCAAACAGTTAATTTTTTCAAATTATTGTGGTGATTCTGTTGAACGCTGATACATGTACAGCCTCCCCAAAAGAGTGGAGAGGGAGTCATCAGTAATTTTGTATTGACGTCAATAATCATTTTGCCATTCCTTTGATCTTCAGTGCCCGCTTTCAATTGGTCAATAATCCATCATTGCTAAAGCCAAAAAGAAACAAGAGTTTATCCCAAAAATAATAAATAAATGGAATATTTGCATGTCTTCTGTGTTTTGTATCCACTCCTGCTTTTGGCTACCTACTCATCTGACAATCCTGATACAAACAATGGACCATGTCATACTAGCGTTACGTCTTCTTCGAAGATACAGTCAGTTGTGTTTGTTCTTTTCATTCCTTATGACAGATTAAAAGAATTGGAAAACCAAATATAGTGGCAACCTCATAGAGTGGTGGGGGGGTGGAAACAGCATTAGGAAACCACAGGGTGGTCAAGTGAGAGAGTGGTCAGTAGCCAGAAGAATCCAGAGTTTAGGATCTGTTCCATGTGCTGCTGCTGGTGGGTACCTTCCTCACTAGGGGGGTGAAGAAAGCTGCTCATCAACAACTCCAGAGCTGGTACTGCTCTTCCCTCCCCACCCACCCACTGCATTCGTGGTAGTGGTACATGAGCACTGAGGAACCCCCCGGTCAGACCTGCTAGAGGATGGATTATGGCACAGAGAGGCAGCCGCCAACTGACTACATAGGACGTCTCTATAGTACTTGAGTTTGTCCTCCATCTTGGCAGGTGAAAAAAAGGTCCCCATTTTGGACCAGTAGTGAGGGTCCAAAATGGTGGAGAGCCAGAAGTCATCCCTCTGCCAGCGGGTGACTATTCAACTGTCACTACCCAGGCAAATCACCATGCAGCGGGCCATCTGCACAAGTGTTTCTGAGGAACTCGCTGCCTTCATCGCCCCTGTATGATGCCATGGTGTGTCTGGGTCAATGCCTTGTCTTCTTCATCTTCCTCTACCTCCTCTGGCTGCTCCAGCTCCTCCTCTCGTGTCACCTGGGTAGAAAAATCATTCATTTCAACAGACATCAACGACTCCAGACTATGGCTGCTGCAGGAGGAGTTGGTACTGCTCCTACAACACCCCCCTCCCCTCCAGCAGCGATGGCAGTGGTACGTGAGTGCTGAGGAACCCCCCGGTCAGACCTGTGAGAGGTTGGATGATGGCGCAGATAGATCTCTCCATCACTATCAATGGCTGCACTCTCTCACCGGATCCACAAGTCTGCCACCTTAGGATAACCTTTGACTCCAATCTGGCCTTTCAAACTGCACATCTAAACCCTTTCCCTTGCCTTCACCTAATAAATATCTTCCGAATTAGTGTGGGAATGGCTGAAGTGCATGTAAAGTTTCCTGGTCATTTTTAGAACATCTTGCAGGTGGGTGGAAGACGTGAGGAACCGTTTGACAACCAGATTAAATACATGCGACATGCATGGCATTCTCTGAATGGTGCAGAGAATGCAGGGAGGGACTGCAGTACCAACAACTTGGACAGGAGCACGGTCAGCTTCTGTGCCTTAGGATGGCTAGATGCATACTGCTGTATCTTGTCAATTGTCTCGGTGAACGACTGCTGGCGCCATGAGTGGCAAGGAGCAGGAGCGTCTGGACCAGTAGATGATGTGAAAGACAGACAACTCCCTTCGGCAGAGGTGGTGGAGCCTTGACTGCCTGAAATGGCATGTGTGCCACTGGCTGCTCCTGCTGAGGCAGGATAGACCACCACATCTGAGTCACGATTCTCCCAGGCCACTGGATGGTCGCAACATATGTTGATGCAGGGCCATGGTGCCAATGTTAGCTCCCTGGCCACGCTTTACTTTCTGCCCACAGATTCTACATATAGACATGTTTCCCTCCTCCGGTGTCTTGACAAAAAACTACCACACTGACAAGTAGGTGATTTTACCACCAATGCTCCGCTCTGACTGACCGCTACCATCGCTGCCTCGGTGAACCTCTGTGCCGCTACTTTCTGGGACCTGCAAAGTGGGTGGTCCACCCCGTGGCTGTTTGGCTCCCGACCTCGCACTGCTGCCAAACTGTTGACTAACAACTTGCCGTCTGTGCCACTGACGGGTGCGCAAGCTGCCGCCCTCCTCTCTCAATGGTGATAATGAAGCCCTTGCTTCACCTGGCTCCCAAGTTCGATCGACTACATAGACCAGTGTTTGCCTGTCACTACTGTTCTTCTCAACAGTTTCGTTGTACAGTGCCTGACCGCTCGCAACACAACCTCCCATGCCACTCTCTACGTCACTACTGCAAGAAGCAGTGTATGTCTGTCCCACCACTTTGCTGCCCACTGTCCTAAAATAGTTGGTCCTTGCTGTATAGTGGCGCAGAGGCCACAGCACATAGTAGTTCTCTGGCTGTGGGAACCGAACAGGAAAGAGGTGGGTTGAGGACAGGTGAAGGCCCCTAACCTGCTCCCGGGCCATGCCAACTAAGGGTTGTGCCTGATGAACCCACCTCTTGGTTGGGGTTGTCAGATGTCATCTGGGAGAAAGGGGTTGACCTAGTCAACTATTCAAGAACCGTTGGCTTGGTGGTCAACACATGGCCGCTAGATGACACCATTAACTCTGGTCTCGCCGAGTAATCCCTGCTGTGATGTCCGATAACTGTGCTGCGACCTGTGCCTACTATTGCATTCTTTGACGCTATAGTAGGATCTTGGCCCACAGCTTGGTTCTTTCCAGCTGGTGCTGCCATGACTTTATCAGGCTGCGTTCCCATTTCAGTTTTCTGGTTCGTTTTACCCCTGTAATGGGGCATGTCATACTAAAACACAGCATTGTATGAAGACCAAACCATGCTCCCTATGCATATTTGAGCATGGCACAACGTTCTACAGGCTCTGTGCAGCCTGGAAATAGCTGTTTTTATAACACGATTTGGCGTGAATAAATTCAGGTCGAAACAAAATTTGGGGACAAATTCAGCCAATCTAGCTAATTGAATTTTTGAGAAATTCAATCTTCTCTCATCATGACATAACTGTATATTATAACTTGGGAAGAATCTGAATGAAATACTATATGAAAAATATCTTGGTCCCTCCAATGAAATAAATAAATGAAGGATCATTCGAAGAGTGCAACATTGGCAGTGCAGGACAAACAGTATATACAGATAAAGAAAACCGTAAAGGGAATTTATCCCCAGTTTTTTTCCATAATAGAAACAAAATACTGACACACAGGGCGACATATCTGAAAAGTGGCGTATCTATGCCACTTTTAGGTGCATTAAATCAGTATAAAGTTTGCCTGAAAGTCCGATACTTTCTAAAAATTGATGAAGGTATACCTTGCATAGAAAACTTAATGCACCTAAAATGGCACATCACAAAATAGCGCATTGCATCAAAAAGAGGGCATTGCATCAAAAAAGGGGACATTGTATCAAAAAAGGGTGCATTGCATCAAAAAAGGGGCATTGTATCAAAAAAAGGGCATTGCATCAAAACAGGGGCATTGTATCAAAAAAGGGGGCATTTTTTCAAAAAAGGGCGCACGATCAAATAGGGGCTTTGGGCCAACACCCACATAGGCCATTGCCTGAGGGGGGCGCATAACATAGTAGGGCGCCTAAATAGCACTTTTTTGCGTGGGGGGGCGACAGGCACCAATTCAGGGGCATAAAAATTGTCATCCCGCGTAAATGCGCCATTTTTGGTGTACGACATTTTCATTTACAACAAGAAAATGGTGAAAAAAGTGGGTTTGCCAACTGGCTTGGCGTTTTGGGGGACATGTCCCCACATCATTTTTTTTTAGCCTTTTTCTATTTTTCTGATTCTAATCTTTTTCCCTGTTGCTGTTAACTAGGTGGAAAGCCTGCTTGTCCTAGCTGCTTTTAAAGCATTTAGCATAGGAGCCTGTGAACAGGAGCAAATCCATTTACTTGTATTGGAGAGTTTTCTAGTCATGCTCTGTGACCTGGGAAGAAGTCGTTGTGCAGGGAAGAGGAGCTGAGACATCTCCTATACTGACTGGTGGATCCTGTGTTATCTATACACATTGGTATCACCTTTCAGTGTAATCCCGCCTTGTTTTATATTTTAAAAAACTGGGTGAAAAGTTTATCCACAGAACTGTGTCACGGTTTAAAGCCATGGTCCCTCTTGGACCGTCAGCTGCCTGCTCTCCTGTCTCCCGCTGTTTTGGGATCCACTGGTGTCCCCGGCTCTTTTCACACCACCTCCCAGCTCCTGTCAGTCCTGTAGCCATTTCCCTGGGCAGTCGAACACCATCTCGCTTCCTCACTCCCGCATCCTTGGGGGGACACAGCCCCTTTGCCAGCCCAGGACCCTGGCCCCCCGGTTTTATAAAAAGGGAATTCCACCTCGCTCTGGGGTCGTCTTTTTTTTTTTCCTGCTCACAATTGAACCCTTGGCTGCTGATTGTGCGACTTATTTTAAAACGTTACCTTTTACTTTTATTGCATCCTGTGTATACCTGCTGCTGCACCCCCTTCGCCATAACCTTTTTATCTGTTGCCTTCCCCAGTCTTCTACCAATCCTGGACCCCGGGTGGATAGTTAACGGCTACACCTGGGGCCGTCTCCATTCCGCACCGCTATCCTGACCAGCACTTCCCATGTGTGTTACCATCTGTGCCCGCAGGGGCCCAAGGAAACCGCCATACCCGGCGTTTTCCAGCCACCCCCAGTGGAAAATCGTTTTCAGTATGAACTGACCACAATATGGGTCCCGCCGGAGTGACCCTCCCCTGAACCCCACATTAAACAAATTCAAGGCACCACCCTGCCAAAAAAAATTTTTCCAGAAGCTGTAACTATTAAACCCTCCGTCTGGTGAAGTTTCCGCTCGTCATCCACGCCCGCCCCCACCTGTTGTAGTTCCGCCTCCTGCTGCCATGTCCAGTTTCAGCCTGCACCTGCCTCTGCCTGCCCATTATTCTGGTGACCCCCTTACGTGTCACGGCTTCCTCAACCAGTGCACAATCCATTTTGAGGTCCTGGCCCACCAGTTTCCATCTGACCGTGCCAAGGTGGCCTTCATCATTAGCCTGCTCTCAGGTGAAGCCTTGGCCTGGGCCTCACCTCTTTTGGAGAAAGGGGATCCGCTGACTGGGGCCATCCCGGATTTCCTGAGCGCCTTCAGAAATATCTTTGAGCAATCTGGGCGCAACACACTTCTGCTGCATTATCTGTGCTCTGGTTCCGTCAAGGCGACTCCACTATGGGCCAGTATGCCATCCAATTCCGTACTCTGGCCTCTGAGCTTGCTTGAAACAATGAGGGCCTCATTGCTGCCTTCTTGGGGGGCCTAAATGGATGCATCAAGGATGAGTTGGATGGTCATGTCCTACCTACCACCCTGGACGACCTCATCGCTCTTGCTACCCGGATCGACATCTGTTATGCTTAAAGGGAGTTAGAGCTTTGCCAACAGCCAGTGTACACCCGGTCTCGCAAGCCTCCGTGCTTTGTACCGGAAACCCCAAGTCAACCTCGCCTGGCACCTGCGTTCCCCCAAGATGAGCAAATGGAAGTGAACCGCACTCATCTCTCCACAGAGGAATGCACCTGTCGACGCAGCTTAAACCTGTGCCTGTACTGAGGTGGTACCCGTCACTACCTGAAGAACTGCCCGGTCCGCCCAGCTGCACCCCACAAACCCAAGTGCCAAGGTTTTTTCTGCTGTGCTGGTGGAAGAACCGCGTGTGCAGGAAGAGCCTCTGGTCTGTCAAGACACCTCTGATTCCCACCCCCTGCCTACTGTTTCTGCTTCTGCTCCTCAGGTCCAAGAAGTTTTCCCGGACTCTCTGGACACCTCTTCTGAAGACAATTCCTGGGATACAAAGGAGGAGGTGCTTACCTCTGGCTGTTTTGTGGGTACCCGGTTAGCCCGGAGAGGAGGGCTTAAGGGGGGGTACTGTCACGGTTCACGCCACGGGTCCCTGCTATGGACCGTCAGCGTGCCCGCATCTCCTGTCTCACGGCCATTGCTGCGGCATCCGCTGGTGTCCCTGGCTCTTTGCACACACCTGTCCCGGCTCCCGCCAGTCCTGTAGCCATTCCTGCTGGCAGGTCTGAATCCCTCTAGGGGCATGCACGTGGCATTGCACTCTATTTAAAGAGACTTTGTTCCTTTGTCTGGCCCAGTGACCTCTGAGCCCTGGTTAATTAAGGAACTTCCTACCTCTGCCCTGGGTCAGTTCATTGTTGAGTTCGTTGTTGTGTGTTTCCTGCTCTGAGCTTGACCCCTTGGCTGCTGTATTGCTGCTGACTTATTCATACATTACCTGTACATTTGTCTGCTACCTGCTGTATACCTGCCGCTGAACCTATCTGCCATATACCAGCTGTTACCTGTTGCCATACCCAGTCTGCTACCAACCTGGACTGTGCATATGTTTAACGGCTACACCTGAACTGTGCATAAGTTTAACGGCTACACCTGCGGTTCCCTGTCTCTGTTCCAGAACCGGCTATCCTGACCAGCACTTTGGCTACCAACCGTGTGTGTTACCATCTGCACACGCAGTGGGTCCAGAAGATCCGCCATACCCAGGCGCTTTCCAGCCATCCCCGGTTGAAATTGTTACTACATGAAGTGTAAGACTATTATTAGACTATTGTTAGTGGCCAAAGTGAGAACTGAAGGAATTCAGGACGTCTATTAATAGAAATATCATAAATAATAAAAAAAACAAAAAAAACACGACCAACAATTCTTAAAAAATGTGTTTAACATAAAAACATGAGTTAAACAACTGGACATTTTTTTATGAACTCTCCCCTTTAACTTGTGAGATAAATTTACTAATGATTTTGGGGGCAAAAAAGTTATCTAAATTTTTTCCGGTTTTACAATAGCTTTCGTGTGACCCCTAAGAAAAGTTTAACCCAAGCCCGGGAAAAAGATTTTATTTTCCAAAATTTAATTTTTTTTTTCCATCTGAAAAATTTATTGGTTAAAAAAGGTGGATTAAAGTTTACTGGGTTTATATTTAAGAAATATTTCCTTTAGGGTTTTTCCTTAAAATGTCTTTTTCCCCAGACTGTTATATAAGGGGGTTGTTTAAAGGGGGAGTAAAAACACAGTAAATAGCAGTGTTTAGGGCCCCTTACTGGGGCCCGATGTGTCTCCTTTGGGTTGGGACAAACATAAAAACGGGCATAGAGACCTAGAATAATTGGAGACCCCAAAATGAGGTGGGAAGTACAGGGGAAAAGGTTTTTCCGGTTTACCAAAAAGGGGACCCGAAATTCATTAGGGAAAATTTAACAATTTTTACAAATAAACTTAAGGGTTTAAAAAGGGTTGGAATAATAACTAAAGGAACGCTTTGTGAAAAAAACTAATATTTTGGAAAAATGGAAGTATCAGAGCGGCTTTTTCCAAAAAGGGGAAAGGAAAAATCACAGAAGAAGATAATCTGAAAAATTTGATTAAAAAAAAATATCTTGGGATGTTTTTTTTGCTGTAAATAAAATGATATAAACGCATCAAAAAACCAAAAACTGGGGGTTTAAAATTTCCACACAATTTAAGTTTTTGTCAGGGTAGAGGTATAGCGGAGAGGATTACAGATGGCCACTTTCTGTAAAAAGGGAACACCCAAAGAGGGGGGGGAAAAAAAAAGCCCCATTAAAAATCCTTTTGGGACAAAGAAAAAAAATAAACGAGCCCCTTAAAACCCAAAATAAAACTGTTGGCCCCCCGTTTTTCCCAGAAAGGGTACGGTTTTTTTGGGGAAAAATTTTGCGGATAATAAGATGTCAATGATGGAGAGTTGTGAGATGAAGAAGTACATTGGAGTGTTTATGGGTTTTGGGCGGGGGAAACCAGGGTGATGATAAAGGGGGTTTCCAAATAAAATTTCCCAAAAAATTTACAAGAAGAAAAAAAAAGAAAAAAAAAACTTTTTTTAAGACCCGGACTCCCTTGAAATTAAGGGCAAAACCCTTGGCCCAAAACCGTCAGGTTTGTCTGCAAGAAAAATAAAAAAGAAAAGAAATTTGGGCCCTCTCGTGGTGGCAGCCCGATTGAGAGAAAGGTCTACCCTGTTTATAGTACTATGTCTCATTTTAAAAAAAAACAAAAAAAAAACAACTCTAGTAGAAAATAGTTTTATAACAAATTTTTGGCAAAACTAGAGGCAGGATTTGCTGTAATGATTAATTCCATATTAAAACTCAAAGAATAATAAAAGTAACATATTAACGTAGTAGATAAGCATAAAGAAGACACAGGTCCATGGAGTCCAGCCCTAAAACTTTTACAAAAATTGATCCAGGGGAAGGCAAAAACCCCCCATGAGGTGGATTACAATTGTGCCATACAAGAGGAAAAATTCCTGACTCCAAATCTGGCATCAGAATAATTCCCATGATAAACAATTGATTTCCAGAATCCAGTGACCAAAAACCCTGTGTATTAATTTTCATAAAGGGGCCCTTTTTAAAGCCCATCTTGAACTTGTTAAAAGGATTCCCAAACCATCCCACCTCTTGTGGCAGAAACTCCATAATGTATCCCCTCTGAGAGAAAAGAATACTATCGTGAGGGAAAAGTAAAACCCTTCTTTACTTGAGATTTTGGGAGGAGGACCGTTGCCCAAAAGTTAATATTTTTTTTTGGAAAATTAAAATTTTTTATATATCAAAAAGGGGCCAGTAGACAACTGTGCCCCGGGGGTTTAAGGGGGAAAAGGCCAGAAAATTTCCTATTTTATAAGCAGTCCAAGCTTGGGGCACCCCAAAATTAAAAAAATGCATTCTTTCAACTGAAACTGAAGCATATAATATCAGGCTCATGGTAGACCAGCAATTTGCAATGAAGTTTGCACCATCACCGATAAAGATATGTGCCTGATGGATGCTTATTGAAAGACAAAGGAAACCCAGTCCCAAGGTTTCCCTTTTCGGAAACCTAGTAGCATAGTGCATCATTTTTTAAAACTAAAAAAGCAAAAACAAGAAAAGGGGTTTCCCCAAAAATTTTTTTTTTTTTTAAAAAATTGTGATTTTCAGGCTCCATATCTCAGCATCCATTACAGCTTTTAAAGTGAGAATACCATTATTTTATTTTTTAAATTAAAAAATTTTTGGGCATTGGCAAATTTAAAACCCCTTTCCTCTTTTTCACTATAGATAAAAAATTTAAAAAAACCCATTTTTTAATTTTATTCGAAAATGTCTCTAAAAAAAAAATTCTAAAACCTTTTTGCTAAAATCGGGTTTTCCCTATCCCGTTTATTTTTAACTTTATTTTCCCATATAAAGGGAAAACCAATCTCCCCCTTCCTGTAAATCAAAGGTAGGTTTACAAGTTTTTGAAATTAGTGAAAATTTTTCCTATCTCTGACAAAAATAAAAGTCTAACTTAAGAGTCTAACTTAAAAGTACACATAATCCCCAAAAAAAATTGGGGAAAATCTCACAAGAGAAAAAGAGTGATTTTGTAAACTATATTTCAAATTTTGCCAAAAGGAAAAATTTAAATTTCAAACCCTTTCCTATCAATTAAACACTAAAACGTAATTTTTATTAAAACAAAACATTAACCTCTAAAACCCCCCTTTTTTTTTAAAACCCCTAAATCTCTATCCCCCCAAATCATTTTAAAACCCTTTGCTTCTAAAAGGGAGGGAAAACTCCCCTTTCAAACATCAATTCTGGGGAAACCCCCTTTTTAAACAGGGACCCTTATATCTATAGCAAAGTACTAGCTTCAGTAGGGATCCCAACCCCAAAACAACTTGGGCCCCCGTCCCAAATTTCCCCATAGACACAAAACAAAAAAGGGCCCCCCTTGTGACCCCGTTTTGCAGCAGGGACACTTGTAGCCCGGAGGTGAGAGATCACAATTTAAAATCATGCCTAAAACTGGGCGAGGTCAGGAAAGACTTTTAAAATTGTGATTTCCCCTCTGTCAAAAAAGTGCCCACCTGTTTTGGACGGGTCCCCAAGGGGGGCCTTTAAATTTGTTCTGTGTCTATGAGTTTTAGGGACGACGGGCCCAAGTATTTTGGCTTGGGGAAATTTCCCGCCCTTTGAAGAAAGTAGTCTTTGCTATAGATTTTAAAGGCTCCCTGTTAATGGGGGGGGGTTTCCCACCAGACTTAAATTTGAAAAAGGGGTTTTCCCCTCTTTAAAAAGAAGGGGTTTAAAATGAAGAGGATAGAGATCGGGTTTTTTAAAATTAGTGGTATAGGGTTTTAAGAGTTAGATAAAAAAAAAGGTTACTTTTTTAGGGGTTTAAAAAAAGAAAGAGAATGATAGAGTTTAAGTTTGCCTAGGGCAAAATAGAAAATTTTAAAAAAAATTTTAAAAGAAAGCCCCAACCTCCCCTCGGGTCCCTTCCCTTTTTTAAATTTTGTTTCCTGTTTTCCCCCGTTTTTTCCGCGCAGGGGGAAACGTTGATCTTTTCTACCCATACTATTAGGGAACTTTTTGCCCACGTTAGACTCTTATTTTTTTCGGGAGTGGGAAAATACAAAAAAAAATTTGGGCTTGTCATCTACCTTTGAGTCTAAGGGAAGGGTGGAGATTTTTCCCTTGAAAAGGGAAAAAAACAGTAAAAAATGGGGGAAACCGGGAAAAAGATTTTGGGCAAGGGGGTATGTTAAAGGGTTTTTAGAGAAAATTAGAATTTTAAAATTTTAATTTTTTAAAATTTTCTATCAAAAGTGAAAAAGAAGGGTTTTAAGTTTTCAAGGGCCCAAAATTGTTAAAAATTACATATAGTTTTTAAACCCCTTTCCCTTTCTTGTTAATTTTCCTTTAAAATTGAAAAGAAATACCATTTTTTTTTATAGACTCATTTGGGCTTCATAAAATAAAATTTGTTTGCAAAATTTAGCTAAGCTTAGAAATGCAGATTATTGTAATAAAAAATTTTGTTTTATTCCCTTGTTTTTTCCCTAAATATCTAAATTTTTTAATTTGTATTATTTTGTTAGTTTTTTGAAAAATTCCCCCTTTGGAATTTTCAACACTCCCTAAATTCCTTCGGGGCATGCTTTTTACCAGGTTCAGCCCAAGCCCTCCACCAAAATCTAACCCCAGGGTCTTTTTTTACACATTCCCAATCCCTGTGCTTACTGGTCACATAAGGGAAAAAGGTTTTGTCGGGTGTAAAAAAATTTATGCCCAAAGACTGAAACCCCCAGGCTACAAAGTGAAAAAATTTTTAAAACCCAAAATCCCAAAATCCTAACTGCAACAATGCTAAACCACAAAGACCCCACATCACAGAAAATAATAAAATGAAGACGGGATGCTTCACCCCAAAAAAATGAGAAAAGTCACCCGGGAGTGCTTCCTATACAAAGTGTAAGTCCAGCACCAAAGATTCAAACATATAATAAAATCTTCATATTTATGGAATATATTAAAAGATCACAAACATTGTGTATACATAGTGATGTATTTCTCGCCCCAGTGCCCATAGTTGTGGTGTTCAAATCTTTGGTGCTGGAGTCACACTTCATAAGGGACCCAGAAAGGGTTACCCAGCCCTTTCCGAGCAGTGTTGTGCCCCAATTTCCCAAAATTTTTTTATAAAATAGGTGAGCAGTAAACCCTTGGGTTCTTTTTTTTACATAGTTGTTATTTTAAACATTTGGAAAAGGATCTTTTTGCCCCGGGTTTTTTTTTTAAAATGTCGCTCAATATTACATGAATCACTGGGATAATTGGAGATTTTAGTAGGCTAAGAATTAGCAGAAAGGAAGATAGTTTTGCACAACCTGAATCAGAAAAGATTTCTTCTAAATCTCTAGTAGCACAGTTTGCAATTGTGTGTTAGAAAAAAGCCCTAAGAATGAGCAAGGAGGGAAATTTTTTTTTTAAAATGGGGAAGCCCCAAGCGCCCCCCTGGAGCAATCAGGTTATGGACACCCAAAAAAATTTTTTAGAGTTAAGAAATTAAAAGGAAAAGTCCTGTATTTAGCCATAGTCCCTTCCCCCCATGGTTTGGGAAAAGAACTTACATCAGAGATTTCCCCGGGTTTTCCAAAAACGAGTAAAGTTGTATTAGTAAGATTTCTTCTAATCCAAGTTCTTCACATGAGTCAAAGAGTGTGAGATAATGAGTCGTCACCAGCAACAGTAACATTTCTTTGAGCAAATTTAAAACCCTTTTTTTATACAAAAAAATGGGAAAGGGGGGTGAATGAGGAGTTGCACCATCGTCTCCTGTGCTTCACTCCACTGAGAAAATAGAAGAAAATAACAAGCAAAAAAAAGAAATAATTTTAGACGAGATTTGGGGGTAAAGTTTTTTTTCAGAAAAAAAGAAGCCTCAAAACTTTCATTGCATTAAAAAAATAAACCAGGGATAACTAAAAACCTGGCCCATAGCAAACTTTTGGATGGGGTCCCCCCCCCCACCCCCCTTCCCCCCAAAAACCAAAATTTAAACCCCCATCCCTAAAATAGATAATTTAAAAAAAGCGATTAAACCCCACCTTTGGGTAAAACACTAAGGGTGGGCGGAAATTGATTCTAAAGAAAATGGAAATTCCCTTTAAAATTTAGGAAAAAAAATTCGGTTAAAGAACGAATTTGAGTTTGGGGGACTTGCGGGGGAAAAAAGTGGTTTCTTTTTGATTGAAATTTGGGGTGCGAGCACCCTGGGGTTACATTGGGGGCCAAAAAAACTCTGGGGAAAGGGAAAAAGGGGGATGCCTGGGATGCCCTGTGCAGAAAATAACCAATCAAGAGACCCCCGGGAAATTTTGTGACGTCACCGCATAAAATAGGTCCGGGCGCGACGCTGGGGCTCACACTCCTCTCACTGAAATGATCAGGGAAGGTTTCTGCCCCGGTTTACCCTTTTGATATCCCCTTACTAAAAAAACTATTTTAAAACAGCGATTTTTGGGGGTGTCCCCCCGGGTTGTCTCAGGACTGCTTCTCTTACGTACTAATTCCCGATTTTGGGGGTATTGGAAACTGGGAAATCCCGGATGCTTTCCCGTGTAGCTGCTTTTACATTTTAAAACCCATCTGCTCACAGCCATTGAAAAATCCAAGGGTTTAAACCCAAGCCTGTTCCTGGTGTATTCATTTTAAAGAAAAAAGCATTTTTTAAATCCAAAAACCAAATTCATTTTTGGGTGCTCAATTTTTTTTGTGCAATTTAAAAACCAGGGGGTTTAAATTTAAGCGTTGTTTTTTGCTGTTGAGGGCACTAAAATAAACATTCTTTTTCCCGCCAAAGAAGCAAATTTGCCTGTAAACAAAAATTTATATCCGAAGGTTTTAATTTAAAAACCCTTTTTTGTTTTATATTCATAAAAAAACACAAATGTTTTTTAAAAAGGCACATACAAGTCAATTTTTCCTGGCCAAGTGTGGGGGCGCAATTTATTCCAAAGGGTTTTTCCCCCCTTGGGTTTCTGGGTTACTTTGGGTCCCAAAAACAGGGTGTGTTAAATTTTTTAAAACAGAAATTTTTTCAAAACAGTGTCCCGTTCATTTTTGAACAAACAGTATGTCAGACAAGAGGGGGCAGGGTCTTCCCCCTGCCCAGTGGCAAGGGGGCACCCAAAAATTCCTGGGAAAACAGGCCTAGGTCCCCACACAGCAAAGGGGGGCGTCCCCAGCAAGGGGGCATGGTGAAAATTTCCCAAAAAAAGCCGCTGTCATCTGTGGCCGTGTGTTGTTTCCCGCAACCCCCGGTTTTTGAATTTTTTGATTAGGTTTAACCACATTCCCCTCCCAGATTTCCCTCTGACCCAAAACCCCAGCCAAGGGGGCGGTGGGATCGTCAGACCAAAAACTTTTGGTTTTGGCCCCTTGGGGCCCGGGGGGCGGGTCACGGCCCCACCTGGGCCTCAATCCCCCTCTGTCCCAAACCGGTTTCCCTCCGCCAAGTTTTTACTATGTGGTCTGGGCCAGGGGCCACTATATAGCGGGGGTGAAAAATTTGAGAAGGGCAAATCAGCAGCAAATTGGCAGCGAAGAAAAAGGGGGGCCCAAAATCCCCTGCTTCTTGCAGTAGGCGGCAAAAATAGAGTTGGGGAAAGTGGCATGGGGAGGTCATGTTGTTTAGGGGTCAAATTTTTCATCCAAGACCCGGGGATTTAGGGGCACAGTGACGATGAAAAAACAAATTTATGATGAATGTAGCCGACCCCTCTTGGGGGCCGGGGGGAGGAAGGGCTTCAACATCGTAGGAGAAAGGGCGCCTTGCCGTCCGGCAGCGGGGCAGCCACAAGTGGGTTTTTTGTTGGGCCCTTTCCCGCAGGGGAGCAGCAGTGTGAGGGGGGAAAGGGGGAGCCCAAAAAAAAAACGGCCAAAAGGGGCCCCCCAAAAAAAACCCCCCCCCCCCGCCCCGGCCCCCAAGGAAAAAGGTTAAGCGGCCCCCCCCAGGGGCCCCCGGGAGGCCCCCCCAAAAGCCAAAATTCCCCGTCAATCCCCCCCCCCCCCCGGGGGGCGGGTTGGGCCGGGTAAAAACAGAATTACTCGGAGGGGGGGTGGCCCGGGTTTTTTGCCAAGACCCCCGGAAAAGGGGCTGAATAAGGGTATTGTTTAATCTGTGGCCAAAAAAGTGGAAAATCGTGGCCAGGGGAAGCAAAAATTGGCACCCCGGCCCGCTCAAACAATGCAGCGTTTACCAACCGGTGCCCGGAAGAAAATGGCTCAGATTGGGGTTTTATCCTGCCGCCGCAGCAACAGCAGGGGCAGTGCCCAGTGGCACGCATGCAATTGCAGCCAATTCCCAAAGGGTCCTCAAACCCCCAGAAGGAAACTGGGTTTTTTTTTGACATCATCTCCCGGTCCAGATGTCCGGGTCCCCCGCTACTTTTTGGCCCAGCCGTGTTCAATGAGGCGATTGCAAAGAGACAACAGTATGTGTCAAACCATCCTAAGGTGCAGAAGCTGACCGTACTCCTGCCCAAGTTGTAGGTATTTGCAGTCCTCCCTTTCCAAAGGGGTGGACTCTGCACCGTTCAGAGAAACAAATTTGGCTTGTGCCGAGCCGAGATGGAGAGTTCCAAGCCGTAATTTCTTTCCAAAAAAGGCAGTACCAGCTCTTCATTAATATGTAGAACAGAAGGTGGGCCAGTCCTTGAGTTATCAGTTTGTTCCAAGGTGCACGGCAGCGCGGACGTCAGGAGCTGTAACTACGGTCAGGGGCCAGTACATGTCCTTTACGGGGCCACTGGGTGAATGTGCTTCCTGCCCAGGCACACCAACAACTTGGACAGGAGATGGCGCTTTCTCCTCCACGTGTCAAACTGCGGCTCCTGCGCCAATGTCCGCCCTCCTCCTCCTCCACCACCACCATCATCTCAGCATCCACAAGTACTACTCCATCATACCACACATCTGGAGCTGTAACTATGGTCAGGGCTAGTACATGTCCTTTACGGCCCACTGGGTGAAAGTGCTTCCTGCCCAGGCACACCAACAACTTGGATAGGAGACAGCGCTTTCTGCTCCACGTTGTCAAAACGCGGCTCCGCGCCAATGTCGCCTCCCCTCCACCACCCAACACCATCTCAGCCTCCACAAGTACTGCTCCCCTCATACCACCTGTGTAGGGCACAGCGGTGTCACGCAGTTCTACACCTGGCTTGCCTCGGCGAATGAAGTCACACAGGGGAGGAGCTGCTCCGTGTCATGCAGCAAGAAATCAATATGTTTCTTTCTCCGAGCAAACTGCAAATCGAAACCATGGTGACGGACAATGGGAGGAACATGGTGTCCATGCTGCATCGAGGAGGGATGGTCCATGCGCCCTGCATGGCGCACGTGTTCAATTTGGTTATGAAAAGGTTCCTGAAGTCTTCCACCGATCTTCAGAAGATTCTGAAAATGGCCAGGAAACTATGCATGCACCTCATCCATTCCTACAAAGCCAGGAACACCCTCCTCGAGTTGCAGCGGCAGAACGGCCTCCCACAACACACTCTGATATGCGATGTTTCCACCCGTTGGAATTCCAGCCTGCACATGTTGGACTGACTGTATGATCAGAGAAAGGCCATTAACGATTTTTTGATGATCCAGGTGGACAGGAGTACTCCCCTGTGTAACTTTGATGTCAGCCAGTGGCAGCTCATGCGTGACACCTGCCGTTGGCTGAGGCCATTCGAGGAGGCCACGTTATTTGTCAGTCACCAGGACTACGGGATGAATAACGTCATTCCACTGCTTCATGTCCTGGAACAGATGCTGAAAAATCTGTCTGGGCAGGGGACTGGAGACGTGGCGACTACATCTCGCGGCTACATGAGTCCGGTGGGGACTGAACTGGAGGAGGAGGAGGAGGACATTGGAGCAGAAGTATTGTTGTTACGAGTGGCGCCGCAGCCCGTGGTTCGGGCTGTAGGCACACTTGTTCCCCTGTAGCGCAGCTTGTGCCTGGTGCGGGTGGCGCCGCTTCCCGTGAGCGCACCCGCTCCCGTAGGTGCCTGTCCTCACCTGACCGCGGTCCTGTCTGTGTTCACGGCCGGTGTGCGCACTCCCCCTCCTTAGGCCGCGCGCGTGCCGGCTCTGTCAAACTTAAAGGGCCATAATTGTTAGCACCTGCCGCTGATCCTATATTAACGCTCCACCTCTTCCTGGTCCTCGACCATTCCATAGCGTCTTTACCTATGCGAGGAAGCCTTTGTTACTTTCCGGTTGCCATTCCCGTGTACCAGTCCTCTTGGCTTACGTTTCCCGACCACAAACTTTTGCCGCCTGCCCTGACCTCTCTGCCCATCTCTGACTACGAGTTTGCCTGCCGATTCGGTACTGCGTCATACCTTGGCTACCATGGCAAGCAAGTTACAACTGGGATAGCAACATGGTGGAATCCCGCCGCTTTGCGGCGGGCTCTGGTGAAAACCGGGACCCACTTAGACTCCGCTCCCTGGTGTGGCTTCCACCATCGCTTGTGGTGGCCCAGTGAGTCCACATCCTTGGACCGTTACAGTTGGTCATGGATCCCGCCAAGGTTCCGTTACCCAGCGTGGAGGATCTGACGTCCATCGTTGCCCAGCAATCTCAGCAGCTGACGCAGCAGGCACAGCAGTTGGATCAGCTGACGACCATGATGCAACAGCTCGTCGCCTCTCAACGGCAGCCCCCGCAACCATCTCCACCCGTTCCTGCACCTGCCGTCTCACTCGCCGCTGTGGGGTCCAAGCTCCGGCTATCGCTTCCCTCGAAGTTTGACGGAGACCCATATCTATGCGGGGGGTTTATTACTCAGTGCTCTATGCACGTAGAACTGATGGCCGACCAGTTTCCGCCCGAACGCGCAAAGGTGGCGTTCGTCCTCAGCCTGCTCTCCGGGAAGGCTCTGGCGTGGGTGACCCACCCTCTGGGATAGGGGTGATCCACTGGTGGGCGACCTGCAGGCCTTTTTTAAGGAGTTCCGTTGCGTTTTTGAGGAACCAGCACGGGCCTCGTCTGTGGAGACCGCACTCCTGAAAGTATGACAGGGAGAATCCTCGGTTGGTGACTACGCCATACAATTCCGCACCTTGGCCTCGGAGCTGACCTGGAATGAGGCCGCCCTCTGTGCTACTTTCAAGATAGGCCTCTCTAGCCAGGTCAAGGATGCTTTGGCCACAAGGGATCTTCCAGCTTCCCTGTCTGAGTTGATCCACCTGGCCACGCGGATTGATGTGCGCTTCACCGAGAGACAAGTGGAGCTCTGCCAGGAACGTGAGTCTGCTCAGCCTCATCGCTTCCCACGCTTGGCTCCGGTGTTCCAGAAGCCTCCTTTACTACCGCCTCAGCATTCCGGCGAGGAACCCATGCAGGTCGACCGTACTCTACTCTCTGTACAGGAGCGTTCCCGACGCCGCACCGAGAATCTGTGCCTGTACTGTGCTAGTCCAGAGCACTTCCTGAGGGACTGTCCACTTCGCCCGTGCCAGGGAAATGCATGCACCTAGGGCACATGGGAGAGGCGTCCCTGGGTGTGAACTGTCCCTCTCCACGTCTAACCATGCCGGTACAGATCACTTCTGCTTCTGGAGTAAAGATTCAAGCGTCTGCCTTCTTGGATTCCGGTTCAGTGGGGAATTGTATGGATGCCGCCCTGGTGTCGCAGCTTTACCTTCCCACTATCCGCCTCGTTAAGCCTCTGGTGATTTCTTCTGTGAGTGGGGAGGTCGTGCGCGACACTATCCAATACCGCACGGAGCCTGCTACTATGCGCGTGGGGGCACTCCACGGCGAGAGGATTGTGTTCTACCTACTACCCTGCTCATCGTCTGCTATTCTGTTGGGATTACCCTGGCTGCAATGCCATGCCCCTATCTTAGACTGGAAGACGGGTGAAGTTACAAGATGGGACAAGTCTGCCAGCGACATTGTCTTGCTGCACCTCGCCCGGTGCTTCCCACTTCTCCGCCTTCGCCCTTGAAGCCGTTGCCAGGGCTGCCTGCGGAATACCAAGACTTTGCCGACGTGTTCTCCGAAAAACAGGCTGAGTCCTTACCACCTCACCGCCCCTACGACTGCCCTATCGACCTGTTGCCTGGCACGACCCCGCCTCGGGGCAGAGTCTACCCGCTGTCGGTCCCTGAGACCAAGGCCATGTCAGACTACATTCAGGAGAACCTCAAGAAAGGCTTCATCCGCAAGTCCTCTTCACCGGCCAGAGCAGGCTTCTTCTTTGTGGAAAAAAAAGATGGTTCACTTCGACCTTGTATCGACTACCCTGGTGTTAATAAGATTACGGTGAAGAACCGCTACCCACTGCCGCTGATCTCGGAGCTCTTCGACCGGCTTCGCGGGGCCAGGATCTTCACCAAACTGGACTTGCGAGGGGCCTATAACCTTATCCGAATCCGAGAGGGCGACGAATGGAAGACGGCATTCAACACGCGGGACGGGCATTTCGAATATCTAGTTATGCCCTTCGGCCTCTGCAACGCCCCTGCGGTGTTTCAGGGGTTTGTTAACGAGATCTTCAGGGACCTCTTATATGTGTGCGTGGTCGTGTATCTGGACGACATTCTGGTCTTCTCGCCTGATCTCAAGTCCCACCATCATCATGTGCGACAGGTCCTCAGTCGTCTTCGGGAGAATCGCCTCTTCGCCAAATTGGAGAAGTGCCAGTTTCACCAGTCCAGTCTGCCCTTTCTAGGGTATATCGTCTCCGCCAAGGGACTTCAAATGGACCCAGCCAAACAGTCTGCCGTCCTGCAGTGGCCCCTTCGGGCCATTCAGCGGTTCTTAGGCTTTGCAAATTATTACCGTCAGTTTATTCCTCACTTCTCGACACTGGTGGCTCCCATTGTGGCCCTTGCTAAGAAGTCTGGCAATCCGAGGCTGTGGCCACAAGCGGCCGAAGATGCCTTCTCCCGGCTCAAGGAGGCCTTTGCATCGGCCCCCGTCCTGTCTCGTCCGGACATCGAGAAACCGTTTTTCCTGGACGTGGACGCATCGTCCGTGGGAGCAGGGGCGGTGCTCTCTTGGGCAAGTCTGTCTTGTGTGGGTTCTTCTCTAAGACGTTCTCTCCTGCGGAAAAGAACTACATGATTGGTGACCGTGAGCTGTTGGCCATTAAGTTGGCCCTTGAGGAATGGCATCATCTCTTAAAGGGGGCTTGACACCCGGGTTACTATTACTCAACCACAAGAATCTGGTGTATTTTCCAACGGCCCAGTCCTTAATCCCCGGCGGCTCGGGGGGCCCTCTCTTCTGCGTTTTGACTTCACCATCCATTTCCGCCCTTTGCCCGAGAAGAAAGTAAAGGGCTGATGCCTGTCAGGGCTTGGGACTCTGACGAGGAGCCCTTTTTCCACCCACTTCCACCAAACCGTCTGATTGCTGTGCTCCGGTGGACTCCAAAATTTCCTCCGGGGCAAACCTACTTTCGCCACCTGGGGGGAAGAATCCGGTTTGGGGTCATGGTCACGGATTGCAGCCAACCCCGGGGATACTAAGACTGCTCAGTTATTATCCGCTACTATTGGTGGCCAACCTTGTCAAGGATTCAAGGACTTTTGGACGCGGCTCCCTCGTGTGCCCGCAACAAACACCTCACCTCAAAACCCGCGGGCCTATTCTGCCCCGCCCATCCAGACCATCCCATCCCAATTGCCATGGAATTTTATTATGGACTTCCGCTGTCAGCCGGCAGTTCTGTCATCTGGGTCATCGTGGAACGGTTTTTTCGAAGATGGCACACTTTGTACCACTGCCCAGGTTGCCCTCCGCGCCTCGTCTTGCAACACTTTTCTTAATGAACGTATTCCGGTCACATGGCCTTCCTCAACACATTTTGGGTTTGGGTGTGGGTACAGTTTTTTTCTCCAATTCTGGCGTCCCTCTGTTTCAGTTTAAGGTAGATCTGGACTTCTCCCTGCTTACCATCCGCAGTCGAACGGGGAGGGGGGAACGGGTCAACCAATCCCGAAAATTACCTATGACTTTTTGTCGGCCCAGCAAACGATGGGGAAACCTGTTACCCGGCAAATTTGCTTATAATTCTCTGGACTCGGAGTCTACGGGGCCTCTCCCTTTTTTGTGGTCTATGGGGGTACATCCCCGCCCCCATCCCACTTCTTCAGCCCGACATCCCTGCCATGGACGCCTTGGTTCGAGACTGGAGACCGTTTGGAAAAAGCACTCACGTTCTTTGCAGCAGGGGTTCCACCCGGATGAAGCTACGTGCGGATAAGTACAGGAGGCCCCCCCCCTCGTTCTCTCCCGGGGAAACTTCTGCTACCCCCCAAAAATATCCCCTGAAGATTCCATCCAAAAACTGGGTCCCTGCTTCCTCTTTCCCCCCGGGGTTCTGAAAAATTAACCCCTATTTTTACAACTCCTTTTTCCCCCATCGATCAAATACCTAACCCCTTTTTCATGTTTCTCTGTTTAAAGCGTGGCTTGAACGGGTATTCCTGGTGGTTTTCACCCCCCACCCCGGTGGCCGACCCTCGGAGTCTTTCCCGTTAAAAAAATACGGCCATGAAACGACAGGGGAAACGTAATTTCCTTAGTTTGGGAGGGGTTCGGGCCTGAAAAGATCGGGGAGCCGAAACAACTCAGGACCGGGGTTTACTCCAGAGACTTCTTTGGGGGCAAAAAAAGGGAAACCAAAAGGGGGGGTACTTTTACAGGGTGCTGCGGGCCCGGGGGGGTCCGCTGCGGGCCACTCATTCCCCTGCACACAGCCTGCCCGGTGGGGTTTTGGCGCCGCCCCCGGACCCCCCCACTCCTGAGCACCCCCCTCACCGACCGTGGTCCTGTCGTTTTTCAAGGGGCCATGTCGCGCTCCTGCTTTTTAAAGGCCGCGGGCCCTGCTTTTCCCGCATTTAAAGGGCCACGCCTGATAATTGGAAGCCCCTCCGCTGACCCTAATTAACCTACCCTCTTTCCGGCCCCTCCCGTTTCCCAAGTGTTTTACCATCACAAGCCTTTGTTACGTTCCTTTTTCCATTCCTGTGTTCATCCTTTTGGCTTACTTTTCCCGCCCACAAACCCTTCCCGCCTGCCCTGACCTCTCTGCCCGTCCCACATGTTTTTGCCTCCCGATTCGGACTGCGTCATCCCTTGGGCACCACCACAAGCAATTACTCGGGGTAGTGACCTGGTGGAATCCCGCTGCAGCAAGTCCACCCGCTTTGGGGCGGCCTCTGGTAAAACCAGGACCCATTAGACCCGCTCCCGGTGTGGCTTCCGCCATCGCTTGTGGGGCCCAGTGATCCCCCCTTGGACCTTACAATTTCGGGTAAATTTTTTATTTTCTACCCAGGTGACAAGAGAGGAGGAGCAGGAAGCTGGGGGGAAGGTAACGGAGATGAGGAAAGAGGAGCAGATGACCCAAAACACCGTGGCATATACATGGAGATGGGGGCGGGGGAGCCCCTCGAGTCACTGTGCAGATGGCCCCACATGCTGATTTCCCGGCTAATTCGCCAAAAAGTCACCATCCGGCAGAGGGATGACTTTTGTCCCCCACCCTTTTGGGACCCCGCTCCCGGCCCAAAATGGGATCCTTTTTGCAGCTCTGAGAGGGAGGACAAACCAAATACATAGAAAAACCTCCGATAAATTGGCCGCTGCCATTGGGGGCATCGACCCTCCTCTGACAGTCTGACCGGGGGTTTTTCAGCCTCACGTAACTGCCCGGCTGCTGGGGGGGGGTGGGGGTAGGAAAAATACCACTCCCAGCAGCCCTAAGTCGGATTCACTGATGAGCACTTCCCTTTACCCCCTAGCGAGGGGGGCATCGACAAGCAGCACAGCAGGGCCTGGGGGCAACCCTGGAAACCAACAGGTGGTGGCCACTTGGGCAGCACCTGCCCCCCCATTTTGAAGATCCGCTGACTACTGGGCACCAAACGGATGTTGGGCCGCAACTTCCGAGTTTTTCAATGGGAAGCTGTCCCCCCCTGGGCCCGTATGTGGGGATCAAGCGGGGTAATGCGGGGGGCCATCTTTCCCCAAGGAGAACCCGCTTGTCCACGGGAAATGTTGGGGAAAGACTGACCTTTTCAAATGAAACGGTGGATCGGGGCCCGGATTTTCAACACCAATCCTTTGGGGCAATTACATCACATTTTCGCCCACCCAAACGTGAAAAAGATCTGGTTTAAAAACCTGCCTTAGCCAAATCTATGCCCCCCCCCGCCGATGCCACACACGCGACAGTTTCTCCACTGCCCCCAACCATCTTTACCAGGGACGGTATTTCAACCACCTCCACACTGTGTAATTCTGCCACTCTATGACCCATGCTGCTGTTGTTGCTGGGGGCCAGCATCCACACTCTGTCATTTGCCACTTTGTGGCCTACCCCGTTTTTGCCCCCCTGAGAATGTCATTGTGCCACTGTTTACCCTTTCTGCTGTTGGCTGGCTGCCAAACCTACCACTGTCGTTGTTCCACTCTGTGGCCACCTTCCACCTTTTTTTTGCCACCTCCAGAAGTCATTGTGCCCCTCTCTGACCTCATGCTGGGGCTGCGCCTTCACATCCACCTCTTCACTGATGTTCCACCTGAGCCCCACTTTTTTTTTCCAGCTGTCCGCCAGACTTTTTCGGGTACATTTCCGCTTGATTTTTTGGTCGTTTTCCCTCTTAACTGCCCAGGGAATTTTAAAATAAGCGATTCTAAGGCGGCGGAGTCTCTGCGGTCATACTAAAACACAAATTGTATAAGACCAAACCAAGTCCCCCTTTCATATTTAATCATGGCAAAACGTTCTCAGCACACAAAAGGGGTCGGCAGCCTGGGAAAAGCTGTTTTTTTAAAGTGATTTGCCCCAAAAAATTCGGACCGAAAAAAATTTTGTCCCAAAATTGGGGGAAATCCCGAAACGAATTTTTGAAAAATTCGCCCATCTCTAAGGGAACACTTGGGGAAAAAAGGCCCCCACTGATCCGGGGTTCCAAACCCCTGTCACATCTTCTTCTCCGCCCCTTCCCTCCGACCGACCAAGCATTCCTCGCTCCCCTTCTCTCAGCGCCATGACAAGGATCAGCCTCCCTTCAGCCTCCACCGTCACCCGAGTACCACCACACCACCCAAACCCCCCCCACCCTTTCTCCTTTTTTCATTTGACCTGCCCCGCCCGTACAACCAGTCTAGCACCCCGCCTTCGTCTACCAGGTTTTGGAGCAGAAAAACACTTTTAAACCCAAAATAACCCGAATTCGCATTGCCATCTTTTTCCCTTGGAAAACTTGCCTTTTCCCTCTGGTGGACACAGAGGTTCCCCACGTCATGACCCTTGGCCTGCCCCCCCCAAAACCAATCCAACAGGAAATTTTTTTGCCAGAAAAGCCATCGTTAACCTACCCCCACGTTCATCTAAAAATTTTTAAACGCGTTGTCTGTATTTGTCCGCAAAGTCAATCTGACCACCATACATGGACATAAGCTGGCCAAGGCCGCTAACTCTGTACAGCTCATTTGGGTCAGCTGGGGGGATTCCGGGTACAGGCTTTCAGCTCGAACATGCTCTTTAAAACCGCAGGATGGGCAGGGTTCTTTCCCCCCAAGGCCCGGTAGCATCACGGCCAAGAGAAACCCGGCCGATTTGAAATTATCTTTCCCGGAGTTCATCAACAAAAGGCAGGAGCTGTGGACGCCTTCGCAACAAGACCGGCCCTGGCTGGTGACAAGAACCTTTTGGGCCAGGCAAGGTGGTTTGCGATAACGGTCAAAATCTGCTGGCTGCCTTAAGATCGGTAGACGGGAAAGCACAACCCTTGCCTGGCACATGTCAGGGAACCTCGTCGTCCAGACATTTCTAAAGCGCTACCCGGGTCTGGACTGCCTGCTGAGGACGGCTTGAGGTCTGAGTTCGCACTTCCGCCGTTCGCACCCTGCTTCGTCCCGCCTGGCTGCATTGTAGCGTCAGCTCGGCCTCTTCGTCAACCGTCTCATTGCTGACGTGGCAACACGCTGGAATTCCACCCTCCACATGCTCCAGCGATTGTGGGAGCAGCGCAATGCCATTACGCATTACGAAGTGACACATGGCCTGACAAGCAGCGGTGCGGACTTCGGGGTGTTGAGCCACCTAGAGTGGAGGCAGGTGAAAGAGCTCTGCACCATCCTTGCCAGTTTTGTAAAAGCCACTAAAATGGTAAGTGCGGACAATGTCCTTTTCAGCCTGAGCATTGTGGTGATCTTAGTTCTGGAATGATCGTTGGACACTCTGAAACAGCAGGTCCCACCAGCGACGGAGGAGGAGACGGACACAGATGCGGACACAGAGCCTTTCTCTCCGTCGAATCCAGAAGGCCCGACAGTTTCACAACTTTATTGGTCTTCATTAGGCAGTGGTTCGGGGTCCAGGGCTGGTGCAAGGCGACAACTCAGCTCTCAGGGTACATCATCTGAGGCAAGTCAGGGCTGTGTTGAAAATGAGGCGGAGGAAGCGGAGGAAGAGGATGAGATATTCCTGGACACCGACGTTACCGATGTCCCTGCCTTGGAAAGAGGTTGGCATGGATTTGAGGCGGAGGAGGAAGATGAGGAAGGTCAGTTTGCTAGTGCCCCTCGACCCAGAGGCTTTGGAAATCAAGACTCCATCTCTCACATGAGTGCTTGGATGCTCCATTTCCTCCAACATGTTCCGCACATTAAGGCCATCAAAATGAACAACAGTTACTGGGTGGCCACCCTCCTCGTTCCCCGGTACAAAACAAAACTTAGCACTTTCCTTCCACCCACCCAAATAGAGAGTAAAATGCAGGAAATGGAGACCTTGCTGATTGATCAACTGGAGACATTTGTTGCGTCTGCTTCACGTTCTTCAAACGTGACGGGGGAACAACGTCAGCGACGTGACAGCAGTAGAGTGCCAAGTAGCCGTAGCAGCAGCAGCAGCAGGCGTTGTGGCAGAAGGCTAATGGGTGACTTCTGGCCATCCTTATTTACCACCTCACCAACACATGTAATGCAGGGCACACATACAACACACAGGGAGCGGCTTAAGATCATGGTGCACAACTATCTGCATCTCAACACCGATGTTTTTGGATATGTTCCGGACCCAATCGACTTCTGGATAATCAAAATGGATGAATGGCCGGAGCTCGCTCGCCACGCCATAGAGGTGTTGTCCTGCCCAGCAGCCAGCATCATATTTGAGTGGATCTTCAGCACAGCTGGAGGAGTCATTACAGACAAACGCATCCAGCTTTCCACAGATAATGTGGATCGTTCATCAAGATGAATCAGGCATGGATCTCTGATGATGTTGTGGCCCCAATTGCTGATCACCGATTTGTTGCCAGTCTACTTAACATTCCGCTTCCAAAAGAAATGGACCTTTTAATTTTTTTTTTTTAAAATGATCATTCCCTACTGCAATTTTTATTCTCAGTTCCCAAAAGGTCATTTTGTTGGTTTTGCGGTGAGGAGACTGAAAAAGACACCAATTGAACACAGTTTCATGAAAAACCATATTCCATTTACTCGCTTCTTCATTAAAATTTTTCGCACTGTTAATGGTTTTGGGGTCATGGTGCTGTGAGATACAGCTGTAATCAAGGTCCTTTGGAACAGAAATGTGGCTTTTAAGTGGCATTTCTCCCTCAATTTTTAACAGTGGCTGAGAAGTAATTTTTTATAATTTTTTGGATCATGTTGCTGTGAAATACAGCTATACTACAGGTCCTATTTAAAAAAAAAATGTGGTTTCTAACAGACGTTTGTTCTTCATAATTGTCAAGAGTGGCCAATGGGTCATGTCTTGAATTTTATGGGGCATGGTGCTGTCAAAAACAGGAAAGGTAGGACACTCTTAATGGACACATATTGCAAAATGACTTGTTTTTGCAAGATCTTTAACATAGCTAGCATTCCCTGTATTGAGACAACCCGTTTAATACAATTAAAAAAAAAAGAGAAACAAAGACGTGGTGGAATTCCATCCTATTTTAACAATGTGTTTTCTAGAATTAAACTACTAAAAAACTTGCATGTACAAAATAGCTGATACAAATATTCCTCTGAATTGTACAAGGGAGGTACAGGAAGACTTGAACAGATGTAGGTTATTCAGAGGACATGGTGTATGGAGCACGGACAGAGAACAAAGTACAGAGACAATTTCCTCCAGCACGTTGAGTAGAATGCCAAGATAAAGGGCACCTGGGTGAAACAGGAGCGTCACCCACAAGCATTTCCAAGTGAAGCTCAATTGGTACGCACACGTAGAGGCAGAATTTTCTCAAGCGCTACCCAGGTCTTGACTGTGTACTGAGGAAGGCTGGAGATCTTAGCTCACACTTCCGCTTCCGCACTATGCTTCAGCACGACTGTTTTCGTTGCTGCATCATAAGGGAATTTTTGCCGTGTTAATAGATGAGGGACGCCAGCTTGAGCTCTCACCGCACCCACTGTAACTCGGGCCCTGCTAGCTGAACCTGCGTGCTAATAGATGATGGATGCCAGCCCTTGCTCTCACCACACCCACTATAAATGCGGCCCTGCCAGCTGAACCTGCGTTATCCACGTTTACAGCCTCATGTGCCTTGATCAGTAATTTCCTTCAACCCACTTGACAGTAGAATGCAGTATTTTCAGACAGGCCTCGTTGACCTACTGGAGACATCTGTTTTGTTTGCTTCACGCTCTAATGTCACGGCGGAACAATGTCACCAGCAGAATGGCAAGTAGCTCTAGCAGCACCAGTATTGATAAACTAGTTGTTTTTAATATAGTTTATTTCTTATTGTGAAATTTTCTGCTGATGGTCCATAAGGACACCTTTGCGGGTTTTTGGGTCATGCTGCGTTAGAGGATATGGATAGTCAATGTCCAGTTCACAAAAATACTGCTTCAAAGACTACTTTCTTCCGGCACTTTTTAATCTGTGGGTCATGCAGGTTTTCAGGTCATGCTGAGGTCCAGGACAGGCATAGTCAATGTCCAGTTTGTCACGGGTGCCCCCGTGACCCTCAACCTGGGTCGGGGGCGCACCCGTGCCTCCCAGCCTGGCGGCACCACTGCCCGCATGTCGGGCAGCGGACACGCTGGCTCAGGTGGCCGCATCCCTGCTCACTTACCCATCCTCACTCCCGCGGCGTCTCCTGTCCCCCGCTCCCTAGGACGCGCGCGCGCCGTCTCTGTTATATTTAAAGGGCCAGCGCGCCAGTAATTGGGTAATGCCGGCCGCTGCCCTTATTTAAGCCTGCCTCTTCCTGATGCCCTTGCCATATCTTTAGTGCCCATTGCCTATTGAGAAAGCGTTCCTAAGCCTTGTTCTGCTTACCATGTACCGTACCGTTTGCCTCCATCCCTTGATCACAAATCTTGCCGCCTGCCCTGACCAAACTGCCTGTCCCCGACTGCGAGCCTGCCTTCTGATTTTGTACCATGCTACACCTCGTCTGCCTCCGCAAGAAAGTCCCGTCAGGGGTAGCCACCTGGTAGACTCCCGCTTTTCTGGTGAAAACTGGGACCTACTTAGATTCCGCTCCCTGGTGTGGCTTACGCCATCGCTTGCGGTGGTCCAGAGGATCCACTACCTCCAACCGTGACACAGTTAAACTAAATTGGTGGTTCTAAGACTCCTTTTTCCATCTCTTTTTAATCTGTTGGTCACGTAGACTTAAGGGTCATGCTGCGGTCCAGGACAGGCATAGTCAGTGTCCAGCTCAACTAAAATGGTGCTTCAAAGACTCCTTTTTCCGGCACTTTTTAATCTGTGGGTCATGCAGATTTAAGGGTCATGCTGCGGTCCAGGATAGGCATAGTCAATGTCCAGTTCAACTAAAATGGTGCTTCAAAGACTCCTTTTTCCGGCACTTTTTAGTCTGTGGGTCAGACAGGTTTTTATGGTCATGCTGCGTTCCAGGACAGGGATATTCAATGTCCAGTTCAAGTAAAATGATGATTCAAATAATGCTGCCTTCTGGCACTTTTTAATTTATGGGTCATGCAGGTTTAAGGGTCATGCTGTGGTTCAAGACAGGGATAGTGAATGGTCTGTGACTTTTTTTTCTGTGGCTTTTATAACCTAAGTGTGTTGCCTAAAATGTAGCACATATCCAGTTTACTGCTGTGGATGTTAATTCCAGCTTCTCCAGCCCTGTTTAGGTGTAAGAATGAAGCTGTTGTTCCTCTCCCATAGACTTTAAGGGTTATCGGCGATAATCTGGTATTGACTATCGGATATCGTCATGATAATTGATGATATTGAGTATCGACTCGATAACGATAGTCGACACAATCGCTCATAACTAATAGTGACCTATGAGTTCCTTGCAGAAAAGTCCAGATCCTATGTACAAGAGGTTAACAGGTGAAGACCAGGATCCATTAGACTTCACACCAAAATCTTATGGCTGACCCATAGGATCCACCCCCTGTTCCTAGATAGTGTTATGATGACACATACTATATTAAACTAAGCAACCAGCCAATGGTATTCCAGAGCTGACCTTGTTCTATAATCTTAGTCTAAATAAAATTTATATATATATATATATATATATATATATATATATATATATATTATATATATATATATATATATATATACCAGGGGCGTCGCTAGGTAGATTCATTCGAGGCACGAGCCCCGAATAAATCTGCCTGTGCCCCGAATCTCAGCGGCTCCAGGCCACTGCCGTGGGCCTGGAGCACTCCTTAGTGCGGGCGGGCCCGCCGATCTCTGACTGCACGGCCGTTTCACAGTGGCCGCGCAGTTAGAGTCGGGGAGGAGGCAGGATGGATCGGTACCGTCCTGTCTTCTCCCCCTGTATGTACAGCGCTTGTTAAACGCTGTACTTACAGGTCAGCGTCGCAGGGGGTGTGACGCACCACTTTCATTACCCCCTGCAACGCTGGGATCCTCTAAGCCGGCAGCTCTGCCGGCCGAGGAGGTCCCGGGCACCGCTAGACGGAGTATGCAGCGTGATGACATCACTCTGCTTACACAGCTCTCAAGCTTAAGGACCTGGATGCGTGGACCGTGGTGAGGTAAGTAGGTTTTTTTTTATTTTATTTTTGTTAGGTATGGGGGGCATATCACTGGCTAATGGGAGCATATCACTGGCTACAGGGGGCATAGTATGTGGCTATGGGGGCATATTACTGGCTACAGGGGGGCATATCACTGGCTACAGAGGGGCATATCACTGGCTACAGAGGGCATAGTATGTGGCTATGGGGGCATATTACTGGCTACAGGGGGGCATATCACTGGCTACAGTGGGCATAGTATGTGGCTATGGGGGCATATTACTGGCTAAGGGGGCATATCACTGGCTACAGGGGCTATCACTGGCTACAGGGGGCATATCACTGGCTACAGAGGGAATATCACTGGCTACAGGGGGGCATATCACTGGCTACAGGGGGCATATCACTGGCTATCGGCACTGGTTACAGGGGGCATATCACTGGAAACAGGGGGCAAAGCACTGGCTTCCGGGGGGAATATCACTGGCTACATGGGGCATATCACTGGCTACAGGGGCATATCACTGGCTACAGGGGATATATCACTGGCTACAGGGGGCATATCACTTGCTACAGAGGGGCATATCACTTGCTACAGGGGGCATATTATGTGGCTATGGGGGCATATAATGTTGCTAAGGGGGAATACTACCTGGCTAAGGGGGGAATATTACTGGCTAAGGGGGACTAATAACCTGACAACAAGGAGCATATTACTGGCTACAGGGGGCAGTAACATGGCTACTGGCAACTACTTGGCTAAAGGGGGCTACAACCTAGCTACACCTGGCTATATGGGTCAAATATTTACCTACATGGGGGTAATTATTACCATTTGGGGCACTATAGATGGGGATTTTGTATAGATATAGGAAATTGTAGAGAAATGCTGATAAAATGAGGAGTCTAAGATGTTTGTTTTGTAAATTTTTCAGGGAAGAGTTGTGGATGGTAGAAGTCATCATGGCGTCTGGGCCGGATGGAGAAGAAGATGGAAAATAGAACAACTCTTCAGAGGTGTCTCCTGTGAGTCACTAAATGAAACTGCAGTGTAATCACTTATATTTCTCCTGAACCTACATACAAAGATTTTAGCTCTGTAAAAATACATCCGCAGTTCACAATGAGACACAAAAAATTCCGTGTGACCCCAACCCTACTCAGAAAAACTTAAGGGCCCGAGCCCCGGATGTTTTGGGACCCTGATATATACTTATTCATTTAGGTCGCTAAAACAGATTTTCGAGTTTGGGCTGAACCTCCAATTTCGAGAAATTTGGGCCGAACGCCGAACCCCATTAAAGTAAATTTTTATACTAACACAGGTGAGGAGAAGCTGCAATTACCTTCCATAAGAGTAAACTGGATACATGGAACAACTTAGTGAAGACAATTTGGCTCTAAGATGACAGAAAAAAAATCACAGGCTAAAATAATTCATTCCTTTCAATGGCTAACTGAAAAGATGAGGACGGCGTAGATACAGGAGGTACAGCGGTAGCAGCTGTTATGCGTCCCCTTCGATACATAAGAAGTCGCCGGTATTGGAATTGACACATGGTAACTGGCAGGAGCCCCCTATCACTTTTCTGACCAGGACCCAAGAAATGTGATATATGTTGTGGCAGCAAGAACATCCCAATGGGGAACACAGAGGTTCAACTGGCAGGGCCATAGTTATAGGGGGTGCAGTGGTAGCCAGGGCTGCCGTCAGTCATCTATTAACCGTTTAAAGGGCCCCATGCAGCTAAATCACATGGGGCCCCTAACCATTACTAGTTCCTATTTTTTAACATATCAGTGGGCCCCTTTTTGATTAGGGCCCCTGACAAGAGTACTGCCCTATTGGCACCTGTGCCAGTTACCATGTGCCATTTCCAATACCGGTCTCTTCCCATGTGTCAAAGGGGCTTTTGGGACACCTCAGGGTGCAGGGCCCGAAAGGGATGTACCAACTGTGTCCCAACGGACGGGTATGGGCATTTGCTCTTGTCACGGGCCCTAATTGAAAAGGGGCACACAAATATGATAAAAAAAATAGGAAGTAGTAATGGAGTGGAGGCCCCATTTGATTTGGCTGTATGGGGCCTGAAAGAGTTAATAGATGATAACTGCAGACTGATTGATGACCGATGTTAATACATCACTGATGGAATGTGCATTTCACATTGTGGAGAAGCTATGCTACAGTTCACTAGTCATTGACATCGGCAACTGGGACAACAAAATCGTTTTGATAAACGATCCACATTCTCAGGGGAAAGACGGATACGTTTGTCAGTTATCATGCCGCCAGCTGTACTGAAGGTGCGTTCTGAGATAACTTTGGGTGCCGGGTAGGATAAAGATTCAATGGCGTGCCGAGCCAGCTCAGGCCATTCCTCCATTTTGGACACCCAGAAGTTGAATGGGTCCAGATTAAGTCCAAAAACAACGGTGTTGAGCCGCAGGTAGTCATGGACCATGTCTTTAAGGCAGTCTCGGTGTGTGCGAAGCTGCCCCTGCCCTGCAGGCGTTGGTGAGGGGGTTTAAAAACCCGAGTTAAAATGTTAACCAGTGCACTTCTGCCACACTGCCTGCTGCTGCTGCGGCTACTTGCCATCTACTGCCGTCCCGTTGCTGACATTGTTCCACCGTGACATTAGAATGTGAAGCAGATGTCTCGAGTTGGTCAATGAGCCCGTTTTCAAATTCCTGCATTCGACTGTCAATTTGTGTTGGTGGAAGGACATTGCTCACTTTTGATTTGTAATGTGGATCAAGGAGGGTGGCCACCAAGTAATCGCTGTTAATTTTGATTGCCTTGATGCATGGGTCATGTTGCAGGTAACGTAGCATCCGGGCTCATTTCCTCCTCCACATCATGCCCCAGAGGCTGGTAGATAGCCTTCTCTGTGAGCTGAACTGCGTCCTGCACCATGGGACCTAACACCAAAAGAAGACCGATAAATGGGAAAAGTCGGGCCTCTAATCCTATGGCTTGTCCGCCTCTCCTCCTCCATCACTGCGGGACCCGTGCGGCAGAGAGTCTTGCGCTTGTTCCAGTAAAAATATGACCACATTGGTCATGCTGATAAGGCCATTGTCCTGACTGACCATTTTGTTGCATTTTCAAAACTGTCAAGGATGGTGAAGAGATACTTCACCAGCCTCCATTCTATAGGGCTCAACACCCCGAGGTCTGCACCACTGCTTGTCAGGCCTTGCGACACTTCATACTGCATAAAGAGATTACGCTGCTACCACAATCACTGGAGCATGTGGAGGGTGGAATTCCAGCGGGGTTGCCATGTCAACAATGAGACGCTTGACGGGGAGGCCCAGATGATGCTGCAATGATGCCAGTTCGTGCGAAGCCCCGGGTAGGTGAACGGCGGAAGTGTGAGCTAAGGGCATCGAGACCTTCCTCAGGGAGACAGTCAAGTCAGGTTTTGGACTCTGCAACCATCCTACGTGTGGAGAACTAAATCCGCCCAAGAACTCATCACAGAAGGCCTGTCATTAACCAACTACACCCAAATGGCAGAGTGAGATATTTATTATCCAATGATGTTGTAGGGTCATGTGTCATGTGAGATGGACTTTGGTGGACACAGATGCAGCCAATGCGATCTTTTCTACAACATGACTGGCCAGGGCATGGACGACTTTTCTGGCAAAGAAATGTCTGCTCGGCATCTGGTATTGGGGGCATGCCAGGGCCATGCCATGGCGGAACCAATCTGTGTCCACCAGGCAGAAAGGCAACATTTCCAAGGCTGACAGACTGGCATTGCCGACATTCAGGCTTTTGGCTTTGGGATGGTTGGGGTGAAAGCGTTTCTTCTGCTCCCACACCTGGTACACAGAAGGCTGGCTGCTGGACTGGCTGCTGTTCAGCGTGCATTTCCGACTGGTGGAAGAGGAAGGTTTAGACTGTGTTGCTGTTGCTGGGAATCGTCCGACAGTGTCTAGGACTGGAAATGGTGCTTGCCGATGCTGCTCCGGCACAACGGCAACAGATGACCGTTTGGGCTTGGACGTGGCGGAGGAGGAGGCAGCATAAGAGGGCACAATGGTTGGAAGCCCTCCGTGGCCTTTTTTCTCCAAGGGGATCTTCCCAAGTAATTCATGCTTTACATGCATGTGCCTGTTCATGCTGGTGGTGGTTAAATTCTTTAGATTCTTTCCTCTACTGATGCGTTGACGGCAAATCTAGCATATGACATTAGTAAGCGAATCTGAGGCTTGATCGAAAAAGGCCCAGGCTTCACAGGTGAAAACCTAGTAGCAGTGTTCACGCTGCCACCATTGACCATGGCTGGTGGATTAATGTCAGCTGACTTGTGCGACCGCTCTCTCCCTTTCTGAGGGTAGACCTGCACTGACACTACCCCATCCTCCTCCTCCTCCAGTGATGATGTGCTTGCCAGCTGCTGCTCAAAAGACCGCGTTGGATCCGTAATGTCCTCATCATCACAGGTGACTTCTTCTTACTGACAGTCTACATCCTCAAGCTGCAGGCTAGAAGCCACAGGCAATGTGATGCATTGCTGACCGCTTGAAATCTATGCCGATGGACCAGCTTCCTTCTCCTCCTCCTTCTTCTTCTCCTCCTCTGATGGCATCAGCGATTTTGGGGGTCAGAGCAGGCAAAATCATCCTCTTGGCCTCTTGATCTTTTGAAATGGCTTCTGACCAACCACATTGTGTCATCAAAGAGCTCTCAGAATATGGATTATTTTGGACGGTCTGTACATTGGGTGACATTTGGGATGTGTTTGCTTCAGGTTGGACTGATGATGACGACGACATTTGTGGTCGTGACTGAGAGGCGACGCTTTTGAGTAATCAGACGCACAGGGAGCCGACCAAGCGACAACAGGCCTGATGGTTCTGCAACTGATGATGTGCTCGCTCGTGTGTTGTCCAGAGCCCTGGAAGGAGCGCCTTGTCTCGTACTTCTAGCTCCACGTCCTATGCCCCTCCTTGTTCACTCTAGTTTGCTCCATGTTTAAAAATACAAATGTTAAAAAGCTCAAGATTTGTTTACAGTCTCTTATTGAAGAATTGTACTCCTAAGACAGCAAATCACAAGTGTTCTTAAATGCCTATACTTTGCAGCTGGCAAATAGGATTCTAAACAGAATTTTTTCTATGGAGTATCTGTGAAATGAGGTCTTATGGAAGAACCCTGAAAGCAACACTGCAACACTTGCATTTCTTTCTGTGGCAGATTTGCTGATGGTGTCTTCTGCAGTAGCCTGACCCCCAAAACAAGGGGACTGAACTTTGGGTCACTCTGGATAAAGATGGGAAAAATGCAGTCAGCGATATAAAACTATACACTATTCAAAAGCTATACAAAACCGTAATTATTGCTGTCTATGGTTCCCTAAGCTAGCGGCCTCCCCCTCCCCGATAATTAACTAGTATTTTTTTTCTGTGTAAATCGCTAGAAAATGTTGTTTCTGCCTGCTGGCAAACAAGCACACAGAGGCAGCAGTGTGTTCACTACAAAGAGTAAGGTGGAAATGGCGTTCACAAGGAAATACAGTGACCTCCATCTCACAGACTCATGTGATTGTAGGAGCCACTGAGATCCCTACACCCGGAGTGGTGATGTTTTTGACCACCCCCCTCCCCCCTCTGTGCTCAGCACTGTTTGACTGGCCGCCAAAACTGAAGGAAGCAGCTGGAAAGTAAAAATGACGCCGAATGCATGTCCCAAACTCAAATTTTACCGAACATGTGGTAAAAATTTGGTTCGGTAAATACGTAAAATTCGATTCATACTAACCTTTTTCCAAAAAATTTGCTCAGCATTACTTTCTTAAATTAAATCTTGAATTTAAGTGATGATCATTGTATTCGTTTTTTCAACAGTGCTGCTCCTTTTAAATAAAAGTGCCATGTTTACTGATATGAAGGCAACCAATTTATAATTAAATGCAGAATAGTCACAATGTTGTAGGAGGGGGTGTGGAACTGGTACAAAACTCTGGTATTCATGGAGGGATGATTGCTTAGTATTATACTTGCAGAATGATAAGGTACCAGTCATGATAGGGTGCCAGTCATAAGATTATTTACAACTAGTGCACCATGTTGGTTTACAGCAAATGTGTGACATGTGTATGGTTGGAGCCAGCAGTTCAGCCTCTGAGCAATAGATGATGTGCAAGTGAAGGAAAAAGAGGAGAGCTAAGAACCTGGATATGCAAAATGAGGAGTTCAGTTGCTACAGAGAGACTCAGAGTTAGAGATGGGCGAATTGATTCTAACGAAGTGGAATTCGTTTAGAATTTCAGGAAAACTTCGGTTCTGAACGAAGTCGAAGTTTGGGGTACTTCGGGTGAACAAAATGTGCTTTTGATTGATAAATGGCTGCGAGCACATGGCTTTAAATTGGGGCAAGAAACCTGGGAGGAAGAAGGCATAGCCTGCATAATGTCCCAGGGGTGAAGCCAAATCGAGCCCGGCGGGATTCTGTGACGTCACCGCACTATAAAGCCCGGGCGCGCGCTGGGGCTCAACCCTCTCACTGTATGTTAGGGAAGTGTGCGCGGTATTTTTACTGAAAATGATTTTTTTGTGGGGGGTGTCTCGCTTGTCTCAGAGACTGCTTTCCTTAACGTTTATTCTTTTTTTTGGGGGGTATTGGATCTGAAGTCCAGTGTGCGTCACTAGCTGCAAATACATTTTTTTATTGCTCACGCACATTGAATACCAAGGGGGATCTAAGCCATTCCTGTTGTTTTTTTTAAAGAAACAGCGTTTTTAAAATACAAAAAACCATTCTTTTTGGCTGTAAATTCTTTCGAATTTACACCCAGGGGTTAATTAAGCTTGTTTTTTTTCTGGGGGTGACTAAGAAACGTCTTTTTCACCCCAAAAAAATTTTTAAATTTCCTTACCCAAATTTCACAAGCAAAGGTTAAATTACAATTTTTTCTTTTGTTTTGTGCGTAGAAAACACGAATTTTTGAAAAAAACGCTTTTTTAAATTTTAATTTGGGGGTTTAAAGGTTTGCTGCGGGGGCTAAAAAATTCTTTTCCCCCCCCGCAAAATTTAAAAATTTTTTTTTTTGGGAGGGGATTTAACCCCGGTTTGTTTTCTGCCTTCTTTTGGTTTTGGGGTTTTGGTTTGCTCCGGGGGAAAAAAAAACCCGTCTTTTTCACCCCCAAAAATTAAAATTTTCCCTGTACCAAAATTTCACAAGCGAAGGTTATTTACTTTTTTACTTTGTTGTGTAGCGTGAAAACACGAAAATTGTAACAGTTACAAAGCTAGTATTTTTTGGGCTGCTCAATTTTTTTGGCTTTTTCACCCGGGGGTTAATTAAGCTTTGTTCTGCAGTTGTACTCGTAAAAGAAACTTTTTTTTTCACCCCCAAGAAAAAAATTCTGTAGCAAAAATTTCAACCCCGATGGTTAATTTAAGCCTGTTTGTGTTTTATATTAAAACAAAAACACAGAGATTTTTAAAAAGGGCACAAAAAAAGTAATTTTTCCTGCCATTTGTGGAGCGCAATTTATTCCAAGGGTTAAACCAAGCTTTAGGGGGTTCTTTTGGAGTCTTACAGGGTGTGTATTTACATTACAGATATCTTCAAAACAGTGTCTGTACATTTTAGAAAAAACAGATGTCAACGAAGGGGGCAGGCTCTTCACAGCGATGGCAGGGCCAAAAATTCCGGGGCCCAGGTCCACACAAAAGGGGACTGCAGCAGAGGTCACTGGGAGGCCACAACTCCCGCTGTCACTAGCGGCCGTGTGTTTTCAGCAACCCAAGGTTCTTGTTTGGTTGATGGTCATCCATTTCCTCCCAATGACATCTGACAACCCACCCAAGAGTGGGGGGGAACCAGCAAACCCTTTATTGGCAGGGCCCCGGGAGGGGTCAGGGGCCCTCACCTGCCCTCAACCCCCTCTGTCCCATCCGGTTCCTCACAGGATCTATATGTGGTGGGGGCTCACGCCACTTATAGGGAGGGAAAAATTTTGGGGGGCAGTCAGCATACTTGGCGCAAAAAAATGGGGAAATATCCCCTGCTTTTTGCAGGTATAGATTTTGAGGTGGCATGGGGGGTCATTTTGTGAGGGGTTCAGCATCTGCATACCAAGTGGTGATGGGACAGCAGTGACGATGAAAACACA
The DNA here is from genome assembly GCA_025379985.1 of Phyllomedusa bahiana. NCBI lineage: Eukaryota > Metazoa > Chordata > Amphibia > Anura > Hylidae > Phyllomedusa > Phyllomedusa bahiana. Next base: position 5,885 of record JAODAL010025507.1, on the reverse strand, counting down.
AAAATGATGTGTAGTGACCCCCTTTGGGCCCGGGTGAGGAAAGGGCTTCTTCCGTGGAGAGAGGGGGGTAGCTTGCGCGTCAGGCGGGTCAGCCAGCAAGGGGGTTGTGTGGCCGGAGCAGGGGGGTAGCGCATGTGGGTCGGGACCCAAAGCCCCCGGGGGTTAAAACCCGTTCGCAGGTAAAGAAGTACGGACAGGGGTCACGGGGGAGCGGCGGCAGTAGTCACCATGCGGAGCGTTGGCGGTAAAATCGTACTGGGCGGTGGGCAGTTCTTTGCTAAGACCCCGGAGGAGCCAAATAGGGTATATGTAAATTTGGGCAGAAAGTGAAGCGTGGCCGGGGAGAAACTTTGGCCCCGGCCCGCGTAAACACATCACGTAAACCAACCGGTGCCTAAAGGGGAAACGGGCCGATGTGGTGGTCCTTGCCGCCGCAGAAAAGCGCTGCAGCAACCCCAGTGGCACGCAGCCTTTGCGCCATGGGGCTCCCCACTCGCAAAAAGGGGAGTGTTTCCTTTGCATCATCTCCCGGTCCAGATGTCCTGCTCCCCCTCCTGGCGCCGCATTGTTCAGGAGGCAATTGCAAAGAGAAAAAGTATGCGTCCAACCCCAAAGGGCAGAAGCTGACCTTACTCCTGCCCCAAATTTTTTGTTGGCGCAGTCCCCCCCTTTCCCAAAATGGTGGACCCTGACCATTCAGAGAATAAGGGCTTGTGCCGACGAGTTGGGAGAGTTCCAAGCGTAATTTTTTTTCCAAAAAGCGTTCCAGCACTTCATAAATATTTTTAGAACAGGGGTGGGCCGCCCTTGAGTTTTTGGGGGTTTGTTCCGGGTTTGAACGGCACGGGGATGTTGGAGCTGTAACAGGCGGGGCAAGTACATGCCCTTTACGCCCACGGGGTGAATGTGCTTCCGCCCTAGGCACACAACAAACTTGGACAGGAGAGCCTTTCCCCTCCACTTTGTCAAACGCGGTCCTGCGCCATGCCCCCCTCCTTCCTCCACCCCCACCACCATTCGCCTCCACAAGTATTTCCCCATCATACCACTTGGTAGGCACAGCGGTGTAAAGCATTTCTCCCGGGCTTGTCGGTGAACGAAGTCACACGGGGGAGGAACTGCTCCGCGTCATGCAGCAAGAAATCGATTGGGCTTTCTCAGCCCAACCAAAATCGAACCCAGGTGAGGAAAAGGGGGAAACATGGTGTCCGGTTGCACGAGGAGGAGGGGCCATGCGCCCTGATGGCGCACTGTTCAATCTGGTTTGGGGAAAAGGGTTTCCCTGAGCTTCCACCGATCTTCAGAACATTCGAAAAGGCCAGGAAACTGTGATGCACTACCTTCCTACAAAGGGCCGGACCCCCTCGAATTGCGGCGGCAGAAGGGCCCCCCCAACACACTCGATAGCGATTTTCCCACCATTGGTTTCCCCAGCCTGCAATTTTGGGACCGCTGTTTGAACAGAGAAAGGGCCCATTAACGATATTTTGAGGATCCAGGGGACAAGTACTCCCCTGTGAAACTTTGTTCACCCAGTGCGCCTTTCGTGAAACCCCCGTTTTTGGGCCATTCAGGGGGCCCATGTTATTTGTCATTCCCAGGACTAGGGGATGAATAACGTCATTCCACTGCTTCTGTCCGGAACAGATGCTGAAAAATCTGTCTGGCGGGGGACTGGAGTGTGTTGAGCGTAATTATCGCAAATTGAAATCGGCCAGTTTTTATGGGGGGATCAATTTTTTTTTGATCCTGCGATAATTTTTGGGTTAAAACTTTGCATCTCTATTAAAAATGCGCCATTTGCCGCTTCCTGTCATTTTGGGGCCCCGCAAAAACACTTAAGCATAGGCAGGGTAGATGTGTGTCGACTCATGACTGGGGGGTGTTAATGGTTTCGATTGGCTGGAAAAAATTTTACATGACCTCTTTTACTAGAACAGATTTTTTGTTCAGCCCCAGGTTCTCCGTCCATAGGGGGGGAGTGCGCTCTGCTTGTGTCCCAAAAGCTCAGCGATATTTTTATATTTCTTCACAAGAAACCTTACTATTTGCTGTGATCCTTACAATTTATTGATTTAAAATTGGGAAATTTATATAGTTAGGTAGAAAATTTTAAAGGACTCTACCCCGTAAAGTCACGGGGGGAGCGGGGGGGGGGCCCCCGCGGGCGAACATAGACAAGCTCTATAAAGAATACTGGATAAAAGTTCACCAAGATTAGCGTAGACATTGCACTGCAATAGTTTAAATTATTAACAGTTTTCTATTGAAATATTTCCTGGATATTGGGCAGTCTGAACTTATATTGGATACACATCATTTTTAGTAACTGCAGGTCTCTTTGTTAGGTGCAAAACTCCATTTTTATTATCGTATACAATTTCAGATAGGTGTTCATTTTAAATTTTGCCCATTCCACCTTTGTTGATTATACCACCTTGCACTTGAATTTGAATCCAGCAATTTATAGTCACCACAGGTGAATTGAAAGGTGCCAAAAATATCTTGTATTATACGAATAGACAAGCTCTATAAAGAATATGTCACGGATGCCCCTGCGACCCTCGTCCCAGGTCGCAGGCGCACCCGTGTCCCGACTCTGAGCGGCGCCCCGTCCCGCACCTCGGTCCGGGGGTCTGCTCATCCCGCTGCCCGGTCCCCAGTGACTTACCCGGCCTCGCTCCTGCCCCGTCCGTCTCGGTCTCTCGGCGTGCGCGGCGCCGCCCCTTAGGGAGCGCGCGTGCCGGCAGTCTGAGATTTAAAGGGACAGTGCGCCGGTAATTGGCCATTACCGGGCACTGCTCCTATTTTAGCCCAGCCTCTTCCCAGTGGCCTTTGCCGGATCTTTAGTGTACATGCCCTATTGGAAAAGCATTCCAAAAACCCTTGTCCGCCTACCGTGTACCGAACCCTTTTGCTTACGTTTACCGACCACGATCCTTGCCGCCTGCCCTGACCTTCTGCCTGTCTACGTTCACGAACCTCCGCCGCCTGGGCCCCGACCCTTTTTGCCTGTCCCCCATTTTGAGCCTGACTGCCGATTCTGTACCTCGCCTACCCTTGGCCGCCACCGCAGGCAAGCCCCGCCAGTGGTAGTGACCTGGTGGACTCCCGCCGCCACAAGTCCATCCCGCTTTTCGTCGGGTCTGGTGAATTTCCGGGACCCACTTAGATTCCACTCCCTGGTGTGGGCTTACGCCATCGCCCTCGGTGGTCCAAGGATCCACCCCAACCGTTACAGAATACTGGATAAAGTTCACCCAAAACTTGGGGTAGACATTGCACTGCAATAGCATTTATTATTAACAGTTTTCTATTGAAAAATTTCCTGGATATTGGGCAGCCTGAACTTTTTAAAGGGTACACATCTTTTCTAGTAACTGCAGGTCTCTTTGTTAGGTGCAAAACTCCACTTTTATTATCAGTAAAACATTTCAGATGGGTTTTCATTTTCAATTTTGCTCTTTTCCACCTTTGTTATATATCCCCCTTTCCTTCAATTTAAAATCCAGCAATTTTATAGCACCACAGGAAAAATTAAAAGGGTGCCAAAAATTCTTGTATTATACGAATACATAAAGATCATTTTTTTGACTTTGGCGCCTTCACTTTTTTCATTGGGGACTTGCACAAAAAAATCAGCAATTTTATGCACCACAGGTGAATTGAAAGCTGCCAAAAATATTTTTGTATTATCGAATACTAACATAGGGTTTTTTTTTTGACTTTGGCACACTACAGTTTTGTTCATTGAGGCGCTTGCACTTAAATTTGAATACAGCAATTTTATAGTCACCAAAGGTAAATTTGTTGGGTCCAAAAATCCCTTGTATTTCCAATACATTTCAGATTTGTGTTTTTTACTTTGGCGAGGCCACTTTGTTGATAACTACTTGCATTTATTTTGAATCCAGCAATTTTGTTTTGATTTGAGGGATTTGAGAATAGCTTGTGATTTGCCGTCTTTTAATAGAGACTTTCCAAAACTCTTCCATACCTTCTCAAATTTTTATATTTCTGAAATGGAGCGAAATTCGGGTTTGGTAAGCGAGCAAAGAGGGGGGTAGGACATGAGGTAGAGGTACGAGAGAAGGTGCTCCTTCCAGTGCTGGCGACAACACGCATGCCAGCGGATCGTCGTTGCGGGCCCAAACAGGCCTGTCATCGCTGGGTCAGGGCCCTGTGAATCACTCAGTAACGAACAGCGTCGCCAATCTGTCCTTCAGTGGTTAATGCAACCTGCATCCAGCAGTCTCCTCCTCGTCCTCCCAGCCCACGGCCACAAATGTCATCATCAGCATCACCAGCATCCATCCAGCATGAAGCAGCCAAAAGGGGTCAACTCGTGTACCCACCACTGTGGATGATCTATTTTCTAAAAACCCTCTTTGATGACAAAATGCGGTGGGGTCAGAAGGCATGTTAAAAGATCAAGAGGCCAAAGAGGATGATTTTCTCTGCTCTGACGCCCATTTACTGATGTCATCAGAGGAGGAGAAGGAAAAGCCGGTCAATCGGCAAAAACCCCGGGCGGTCGGCAAAGCCTTGCAGTCCCTCTTGCTTGTAGCCCGCAGCTCCTGGATGAAGAATGTCAGGACGACGAATCACCTGTGTTGATGATGATTATGATAAACATTGCGGATACAACGTGGTCTTTTCAGCGGGAAATTTGCTTGCGAGCGCTGCATCACTGGACGAGGAGGAAGACGATGGGGTAGTGTCAGTAGGGGTTCCGCTCAAAAAGGGAGAAGGGCGGTCGCAGAAGTCCGCTGATATGATTCCCCCAGCCACGGTCAGCGCAAACCCCGCTCCTGCTTTATCGCCGTCAAAAAGGTCCAGGACCTCTCAAGCCGGGGCCCTTCTTTGACCAAGCCTCTGATTCACCCAGCGATGTCATATGCCGCCTTTTGCCGATAAACGCATAAGTAGAGGCCAAAGAACCTTAAGTGGTTAACCACCACCAAAATGTCTAGTCACAATGCAGGCGAATGCAGGAGTTTAAATTGGGGGCAACACTTGGCCAAAAAAGGCCAAACCACGCCGGGCCTCCAACCATTGTCACACCCCCTGTCTCCCCTCCTCCCCCTCCGCACCACCAAGCGTTCCTCAGCTGCCATGTCTCTCAGAGTCATGATCAGGATCAGCCTCCGCTTCAGCCTCCACCGTCACCCGAATACACCCAGCACCACCAGAGACCCATCCTACCCCTTTCTACGTCCGCCAGTTTGACGACCTGCATGCCGTACAGCGGCCAGTCTAGCAGCCCGCCTTCTGTCTTCCAGGTTTGGGAGCAGAAGAAACACTTTAACCCAAACCATCCCAAAGCCAAAAGCCTGAATGTCGGCATTGCCAGGCTTTTGGCCTTGAAATGTTGCCTTTCCGTCTGGTGGAAAACAGATGGGTTCCGCCACGTCATGGCCCTTGCCTGCCCCCAATACCAGATGCCGAGCAGGATTTCTTTGCCAGAAAAACCGTTCCCTGCCCTGGCCAGCCACGTGTCATCTAAAATTTCAAGCGGATTTTTCATGCATCTGTGGCTGGAAAAGTTCATCTCACCACCGACACATGGACTAGTAAGCACGGCCAAGCATGGACTGCCTGCTGAGGAAGGCTCAAAGTCTAAGTTCGCACTTCCGCCGTTCGTACCCTGCTTCATCCCGCCTGGCTGCGTTGCAGCGTCAGCTCGACCTCCCCGTCAACCGTCTCATTGTTGACGTGGCAACACGCTGGAATTCCACCCTCCACATGCTCCAGCGATTGTGGCAGCAGGGCAATGCCATTACGCAGTACGAAGTGACACATGGCCTGACAAGCAGCGGTGCGGACCCCCGGGTGTTTAGCCACCGAGAGTGGAGGAGTGAAAAAGCTCTGCACCACCTTTCCAG